>PVKM010020355.1:0-23451 GCA_004027735.1 Carollia perspicillata | reverse complement strand
TCTTCTCAGAGCTACTTTCCAGAGAGGGACTTCCCATTTTTGCCTTTGTTTCCGTTCAATTGCTTCTCTATATCCTCCCCACTTACTGTTTTTAGACACATGGCCCATCTCATCACCTCTGTGTTGGGCAGAAGAAAAAAGCATGACAGAGAACATGTTAAATTTCTTACAGATTTGTTTTTGTGAGTTTGACAGCATCAGTAGGTCGTTTTCTTTTATTTCTTTTAAATTAAAAATTGAATAATATCCAAAGAATATGTATAATATTTGTGTAAGATAAAACAATGATAAGTGAACACCCTTATATTTATCAGCTAGTTTGCAAATGCAACATTACCATGAGTTTGCCCTCCCAAATTCTATCTCCTTTCCTTACTGTGCTGGATTTTGTTTCTATCACCTTTTTCCCATTTTAAAAAATTAATAGTTTTACAACAGATGTACATCTCCACAAACAATATTTTACTTTTCCTGTTTAATTTTACAGAAAGGGATTACTCTGTATGTATTTTGCTTTAAAATGCTTTTGCTATTCAGTTCTTTGTGAGAGTCACCAAGTTCATATGGTCAGTTGTACCTCATTCTTTTTCATTGCTGCATAGTATTTCATTGTCTGATTATATTATCTATCCATCCCATGGCTACTGGGTATCTGGGCTGTTTCCCGTTTTTTCGCTACTACAGATATTGCTGCCATGAACTTGCTTGCACTTGTCTCCTTGTGCCTGTGTGTAAGCGTTTCTCGAAGAATGTCTAGAGGCGGAACTCAGGAGTTCCCAAAATGAGCTTCTTCAGCTTCATTCAATAACACCAAAACGCTTTCCAAATTGATGTCATCTAGCTAGTAAAGTATAAGAATTCTGGTTATTCTATTGCATCACCAGCTCCTGGACTTGTCCTTCATCATCTTTTGCCTGTGTTTGTTGAGTTGAAGGCAGTCTTAATGTCCTTTCCCATGTCTACCGTTCATGGCTTGCCCTTCTTTTTCTTGCTGTCTTCCCCATCTTCTTCTCTGGCTTCCATCAGATTGAGAGGCTGCCACCCACGTGGGCACAAGGGTGGCGTGAACAAGTCAACAAGTGATGTCTACGTGTTGGTGCTGCTTTGTTAATGCAGATGCATGTGTCTTTCAGGCTGTCCTGTGCTGAGGCTGGGTACCAAAATATCCAGCTCAAAAAAAAAACAACCCAGAAATGTATTCCTTCAGCACCTCACCTCAGGATAGGCCCAGAATAAGAAGTAACTAAATGAAATAAACCCATTTCAACTTACATCATGGATTTGCAGGCAAGCCCTGGCTGGACCATGTGGGAGAAAAACATGAATCGTTTTCCAACACAGGACAAGCCCCCTCACTTCCATTACTTTTCTATTGGAACAGCGAGGAAGAGAAGTCATTTAGCAGTTGCTTTGCTGTGAGCCTTACCAGAAAATTAAGAAAAATTGTAATTGGCAAATAGCGCTCCCCCAGTTCCTTAGCTAGCATTTCTCACATCTGTTTTATAACATCCTTCTCACTGCCATGACTTTATTCATTTCCTAGTGCTCGACACGGAAACCACAAAGAATTACTTAAAAAGAAAAACATGGATTCTATACAAACCAATAAAAAAGTGCAGCATTTTAGGTACGCTAAAAAAAACGATGGCTACCCCATTTTGTAAACTCTAAAGTGAATCAGTGCCCCTGTGGTGTGTTAAGAAAAGGCCCGAGTTTGAAAAGCTGCTCTTCAAGAACGCTCTGAATGTGGTTTAAGTCGTCGTTGTTGTTTCAAGTGTTTTGCCTTTTACAGGAGCCTTCTTCACTGGTCTTAACGAGTCTCCTCGCTCTCCAGTCTACTCTCCTCCCTGTGCTTTTTCCAAAACGCAAGTCTGGTCGTGTTTTCCCCTGGGGTTTAAAACCTCTCCCCAACTCTGCTCCCTGCAGAATAACATCCAAACTCGACCAGAAAAGTGAAGGTGTTTGATCCGGCCTCAGCTTCCTTCCCCGACCTGAACTCTCACTCTCCCTTTTTCTCCATTGGAATTTGGACGGAAAAAAAACCACCTCACAATATTCCGAACACACCTGCTGTGCTGTCAGCCGACAGTTCCCCTGTTCCCCAGGAGGCCCTTTCTGCTCCTCAGACAGCCCGGAAAACCTTTGTTTGCCTCTCAAAGCTAAGCTCCAGCGTCTCCTCTAGGAAGCCTTCCTCCCAGAAGTCTCAGCATCTAAGTCACCTCCTTAGCATCTCCCTGTGCAACTTTCCCTCTGCGGGTACCACCCTGGGGTTTCTTTGAACTCTTCAGTTGCCTCCCTCCCTTGTCTGATGCTGAGCTCCCCGAGGAAAAGGAATACCGCACGATTTCTCTTGTAGCAAACCCCTTGGCCCAGCTCCTAGCGCTCAGCAAATGTTCAGCCAACTAGAAGTAAAATCACACTGGCCCCTGCCTCATGCCTACACCCTTCTAGTTGTGCGTGTTCGTGTGTATGTGTGTGCATGTGTTAATAGTACAATTCACAAGGAATGTTGTTGTTGCTCACCAGTTGTACACACCACGATGTCTTCTGGGAAACAGACCAGACGTGCAGAGATAATGAGTGGTTCAAAACAGTGCCCTCCCAACTCAAAGGTCATTGTTTATGTCAGCCGAAGTCTACTTCCTTTCTGCGTCATATAAAAGGAGTAAGGGAAAATATTCTGGGAAACCAATTTGTGGAAGGTGTTGTAAAACTTTCATTGTCTCAGGGGCTGCTGACTGGAGCGTCTTCTCCTTTTAAAAATTGAATTCCTGGTATTTGAATTATTTTTCCTTTTCTTAAAAAAGGACACGGCTTGCTTCCTGAAAACAAAGGAAATAATAAACAATAGCAACTCCCAGTTTTACTCTGATTATTTGCCAAGCGTCCTCTTAGTTCCTGTGGCTCTTTTTCATTAGCGAAGACTTATTAGCATAAAAAGAATGCTTCTAAATCAATCTACCCAAATATGCACTTAGCTAATACTCAGGGAGCTAATTTGTTGCATTATTTAAAGTATAAATTGGATAGCAGATCTATTTACTGAGGTAGAACAGCCCGGCAATGGTGCATAATTTTCTCTTAGCTGTTGAGTGGTTTTTAATAATCTATTGAAATTTAACAGAGAACGATTTCATTATGGGAAGTGAATAAATAACTAAGACGTTTAACATTTAAAGTATTATCCACGCATGGAAGATGGGTTTAAAAAATTAATACTGTTTGAGGAACAAAGAGGGAATTGGGTTTACTTCTTAAACAGTCGCTTTTTTGCCGTTGAATCGGAAGTGTAACCTGGTTCACAGACTTTCGTGTGGGAATGTTAAACTAGGTGGGGGGCAGAGTGGGGCAGAGAAGTGGGCAGAGGGATGCAACAGAGGAACTAAGGGCCCGGTTTTTGCTTTGCACAGTCTTGGCTTTGGTAGTGAACACTGTGTGGCTTGCTTTCTATCAACAAATGTTACCATGAAAAATGTTGTGTCCTTGGCACGTGTTGTATTTTTAAATTCCTGGGTCCTGGGGACATTTGAGGGTCCTGGGTCCCATTAGGCTGTGGGTCAGGAACACAGCTAAAACTAGATGCCCTGTCTGGTCAGTTGTCCCAAACAGGCCAGCTCTGGACCTCACGGGCTCCAACGCCACCGGGAGGTCCCAGTGAAGTGGTGGTGTGGCCCTGAAACCATTGTTATGAGTCATACTGGAACCAGGTGGGGACACAGGATTGGACACAGGCGATAGGACCTTCTGGTCTTCCTGCTCTTCTGATTTCCCGAGCCGGGGTTTCAGAAAAGGTTTGGATCTTGTGATTTACCCACTCGGGTGGATGTCTCTTTGATCTAGTTTGAGAAAAAGAAAGAATGCCCAAATGTTTCTTCTTTCCCCAGGAGAGTTGAAATGTCAGAGAACCAGTGGTCAGGGGGCTAAGGGGGTTGGGAGGAGGGGGACGCGCTGATCGGTTGTGTTTATCAATTTCCATGGTGGGAACCCTCCCCCATGGCAGAGTGTGAGCTGCCCATGTGACCTCACTGACTGAGGAGAGGCCCAGCGCTGCGTGCAAGGGTGAGAACCGCAGCACACCACTGCCGAAGCCACCCTGCACTGCTGTGTGCAGGAAACCAAATACTGCCCGGCTGGCTGGCTCCTGTTTCCCTGTCACCCACAAGCCAGTGCGTGAGTCAGGATCCAAGCCCCCACAGCACGCACCCCTGGTCCAGAGCGCTCACTGCTGGAACCTTGGCCCTTTCTCCTCTGCTCCTTCAGTCCTCCAAAAGGAAACTACAAACACAGATCATAAAGCTAGATATTGAGTAAGGGTCATTAATGGATTGGACTGTGCTTTTTATCCTCTTGTGGATGTGAAATATAAAACCGGACATGGAGGAAGTGAAGTTTTGGTTACTTTTTAATTGCATCAAATCCTTTCATTGTAAAGTGGGTTCTTAGAAAGGAAAAAAGGCAGGACCACTTTCTCTCATTCTGCTCAGACAAGTAAGGTCTTACTCGCTTGACACTTCCGTGTGGGGAGGAGAGGGCGTTTGGCACGGCGGGTGCTGGAAGGGGGTGGAGGGAAAGGACGGGGTGGATCGTGGTGTTGGCAGGCCTTAGGGGTAACACTCACTCTTGACAGTGAAGTCAAGCACGTTGATGGAGGTTTGAGCTCATATTCAAGCTGCTTCCTTACTTTCGTTGGGAACTTTCCCAGGGGAAGGAAGGACTTGCCACACGGAAATAAAGGACACCTGGGAGAGAAGTATCCCCACTCCCGAAGAATGTATCATAACCCTTTCTGAAAAAGTATTGCAATGGATTTTATATTTATTAATCTTGTAACTTATGCCCTTCCTCTACTCTCCAAAGGGGGAAAAAAACCTCTTTTTTTCGCCATAAAGAGTCAGAAAATAATGGTATGATGACGCCTGCATGAGTGCTTATTATTTGTCTGTAAGGCACACGGTTCGAGCTCAAGCCACAACCGGGAAGCCTTCACCAGAAGTGCCCATTTCTAGTTCCAGGAAGAATTGTACAATTTCCCAACAAACAAAGCGAACTGAAGTTCTAACGTGTTCTCTATGACCTTTTTAAAACCCAGATGCATTTGTGACCCCCTGGAACATCTGGAACATGTGAGTCCAGAGGTTTCAGCTCTAGTGTGGAAACAGCCCAAATACACAGTTTCTGGTGATGAGGCTATTACCGCCCAGGGAGCCTGGAGATTAATCTCTTCACATTTGCATGTGTAACTGTGGCCCTGTCACATGCCACTGCACGCACAAGGAGTGGTGCCCTTCGCTTGTGAGTTGTGAACAGCGTGGCTATAAACGACAGACGGGTGTATTTTTCAGCACTCACAAACTTACTTTTGAGGGCAATATCAGTAAAACGCTGTATGCGAAGCTGCTGGAGAACAGACTTTGAGAATTTGTGGCAAGAAGACTTTGTCCCTACAGGAGCTTTCCTTTCCAGTCTCAATGACACCCTCGTGATGACATTTGGTCATTACATACGGCAGCTCAGAATTGGACCGGGGTCAGGCCAGTCATTGAGAATAAGAATTATAACCCCCAACCATGTCCTCTCTCCCCCACCACGTGATCATCAGGGACGTAAAAGGCACGTGTGTGAATGTGTGTGTGTAAATACCAGGAGAGCAGATGACCAGGAAGAAATACACTAAAGGGAGGTCATGAGTACGTGTTCAATGAATGTCTATTTGTAGCCTCCCCCGAAGTAAATGGAGAATTGCCTGGTTGTCACAGAACAGAAAAAGCTCTTCTAAGTGGTAGTTCTCCAGGAGTAGTCCTTGGGCTGGCAGCATCAGCATTGCCTGGGAATTGTTAATAATGTAAATTCTTAGGCCTTGCCTGAGACCTTCAGAATTGGACCCTGTACGGAGAGGGCCCCAGCAGCCCATTTGAACAAGCTCAGATACTTTCATGCATGTCCGCAAGTTTTAAACGACCTCCTTAGACTGAGATCTTTGATGCTGATGTGGGAACACATTATTCCAGGGTGGTTGATACAAGCATTTTGATGCTGAATCTTGAATAAGGATAGTTGTTAGAAGAATGATGACAATAACTAACATTTCTTGAGTACCATCCCAAGCATTGAGCTAAGTGTTCTATGGACATTAGTCCATGAATCTCTCACACAGCTCACAGCTCTCCCCAGTGGAAATACTTCTTTCCCTATCATATGGTTAAGGAAACAGAGGCTAAGAGAGGTTAAGTTACTTGCCCAAAGGCACATAGCTTGCAATGCCTGAAGTCATGCTCCAACACACGCCCCCCATTCCCCGAACCGGGGCAATGAACCACTGTGCTAGCCCCGCTCCCATTAGCAGCAGCTCTCGTCCTGGAGATAGGGTGACCTTAACTCGTGGGTATTGGCAGTTTATTGCTGTGCTGGGCCTTGCTGCCAAACTCATTTCCAGTGGAAGCAGCTGGGTTTTGTCAAAAGCATAACTTCACCGTGTCCTCGGCTGAGCTGAAGTTGCACAAAAGTCGCACATCAGATTCCTGCTGAGGCCAGAGATTTGGATGGGAACTCACAGGAAGAGAACTCTGGCTTGGGAGCGTGGGGACAGCAAACATTTTCCCAGAGAATCACCTGCAGGGGCTCCTGCCACACATCTGTTCACTTTCAGCCTGTGACAACAAGTGGGACATGTTGGGTTTCCAGATGCAAGGCGGGTCTGCTTCCCTGGCCCGCCTCAGAGGGCTGCCGAGAGGGGGCAAAACATTCTGTTCTGTGACTAAGCTGTAAAGTCAGGTGCAAGAGGAAAGCGTTTTTGGACAAGGACATTGATTTGATTAAAAACACTGGTTTGCATCAGCAGCCATGGTTCTAGCTCGTTTACTCACTTACAATTGTGTCGCTTGTTTTATATGTTCTGAGAGGGGACACAGGTGTCCACCGCTAGCCCAGCTTAGTCTACATTTAAGTCTAGTGCCTGGCATTGTGCGTTCATTTTGCCTACAGTTTTGGGGAAAAGTGTACTGATATTGCTATAGGACTTTGAAATGTATCAAAGATATAAGATGGGTTAATACATAAATAGTGGGGTATGTGCATGAGAAAACGAATAAAGTGGGGGCTAATGAGGGAATCTGAATGGTGTGTATATGAAAATCCAATTTGCTCTGTGTTTGGAAACTGTTCACAATGAAATGTTGGGAGAACTTGCTCTGGCTGCTCAAAAACAACGGCCTTTTAAAATTTTGAGTGGCAAGGATTTTTTGTTTCTAGTTGTTTTGTTTTGGTTTTGGTTTTCATTTATTAATGGTAAAGGCTGACGTGGAAAGTACAGCTCAGTGTGAGGGCCAAGTGGACCAGCGAAGTGAAGGGTGGAATTGGGTAGACTCCTCCACCCAGCTGCAGGCAGAGCTGAGCTAGGGTGGGTCCCCCCCGGTGGGTGCCCTGCACCTCAGGGCATAACCAGGTAAGAATTACAGCATAGCGTAGGGGGGCCGACAGCTCCCTCCCAAGCAGAAAAAGACAAGAAGGAATTTTCCAGTTTTATACAAGTTAATGATAAACTCAACTTTATGTGAAATTAAATAACTACACAACTTCAAGACTTTCCCACCTCCAGGTACCTGTTATTAAAGCTGCCAAAAGCAAGACACTGGCGTATCTGAAGGCATGGATTGAAAAAATAAGTTCTGTATCAGGCTTTCAGAATACTTTGATCTGAAGTAAAGCTTTCAATCGATAAATAAATAAGCCATGAAAAGGAGGAGAAAGTAAGAAAAAAATAGAATATGCATTTCTCAAAATTTCAATTTTTCTTTTGTTTTACTTCTTTCAGGTCATTGTTCGGGGTGGAGGACACATTTTACCCTTTGACCAGCCTCTGAGAGCTTTTGACATGATCAATCGATTCATTTTTGAAAAAGGATGGGATCCTTATTGATGGATGAGCTACTTTCCTCAAAGAGAACGTCAGGGGTGTGAATTTTCCAAAGGAAAATTTTCAACATGGAAAATTTTCAACATGGAAAATGTCACATAAATAAGAAAACTGTCTTTTTTCTCCCTGCAAAATGTTGCTCATCAATAAAAATCAGCCTCGAAATGATACGTGTATGGTCCTGTTTGAAGGGAGAGATGGTTCATCATGAAAATGACTTTAAGACAATGTGGCACATGAGTGAGACTTACACTTTTAACGTAAAAGATGGAAAGAATGGGCTCTGAGACACCAGTTAAGATAGATGTGGATAAACGGGATGTTGGGGCCTCGACCAGGAATTTTAAATTTCCTCCTAAGCATATGTGAAAAGTACAATGAATACATAGAGCTGTAACAACATCCTGTTGCATAAAGAGCAGAATTTTGCCAGACCACACATTGGCAGGTGTTTGGTAAATATGATTAGATAAGAATAGCTCAGTCATCACTCTGAAGGAACGGGTGAAGTCACAACAGTGGTGAGGAAGACTTTGGAATGTACAAAGTCCTAACGTGAAAGGGAGCCTGAAATTCTTTGAAACAGAAATCTCAGATATAAGAGTAATGATACAACAATTGATGATAAGCAGAAGACCTTAGTTAGGAGACATATTGAATCTTTGCCTTTTCCTTTTCCTTCTTTCTTTTTTTTTTAAACTTTGTTGGTTCATCTGAAGTGTACATGTTTATCAAATAGCCTGCAGGCCACATTCATCGTGAGCCACTTTTAATCTGGGTTGTAGATTCTGTACTCCTTTTAGCCAAATAAACAATGACCTAATGTTGTATAGTTATTGAAGTAGCAAAAGAGAGAGAGAGATAACCTGGCATCAAAATATACATATTTGAAAATATGCATACATTAGTAAATTTCCTACTACAGTATCACATCTTGGCACATCTCTCCGATTTACTGATCATGCGCTCATATCTTTGAGGTCCTACAGTGTGTTTGGCTTTTCCCCTCTCGTTACTCTCTCATATTATCCATCTACGAATTGGCTCTTTGGAGAACTAAATTTAAAATATCAAAGCTTGTTCTTGCTGCAAATATTCTATGGAGTTCTTTTAACATCTCATTTTGCACCTTAGTTCATTCAGGTTTTGATCTTCCTTTGTTTTTATTTTCATATTTTTTATTGGACCCACCTACTGTAAGTCATCAAATCAAACATTCTGATCACAAACAGACTTTAAATATTTCAGAGAAGACACTAGAGTTGGGCAGGAGAGTAGGCAAGAACTTTTATGTAGAGCCCCACCTGCAAATTCAAATGGTGGCATTTGGTCCCATAAATAGGTCGTAGAGAAGGCACCAGCTGTGGCTGCAAGACCTGGGATTTAGTCGCATGCGTGCCACACATGCACTGGCTGTTTCTGGATAAGTCACTTCTCTGTACCAGCCAACCAAAGTCTCAGGGACGGTAGCCAGGAGAGGGGATTGCTGGGGCTCACCTGTCCCCATAACAGTACCTATTTCACAAGGATCCCTTGAAATGATATAGTCGATCTTCATTGTTCATGGATTCCATGGATGTGTTCCCCTCTTGCTGAAAATTTATTTGTAGTCCCCAAGTCAATACTTGGTGTCACCAGGAGTGTGTGCAGAGTGACGAGAGCTTTGAGTCACGCATGCGCGCGCTGTCAGCTGCGGGCAAACGGGGCCGCGCTCCGCCTTCTCACAGCAGCTCTCCTACTGGGAATGTTTCCCTTTCTGGTCTATTTAGTGCCACACTTTTCACGTGTGTGCTCTTCGTTGGTGGTTTTGCTGTTTAAAGGGCTCCTAAGTGTAGAACCGAAGTGCTGCCTAGTGTCTGTAAATGCAAGAAGTCTGGGATGTGCCTTATGAACAAAGTATTTTAGATAATCTTCCAATCGGCCAGGAGTTCCATGTAATGAGTCAACATAAACTAAATGTGTGTGTGTGTGTGTGTGTGTGTGTGTGTGTGTGTGTGTGTGTGTGTGTTTAAGCAGAAATACACATAAAACATAGTGTTGTATTGACTGGTGGACAAAACTGTTATGACCAGCGGCTGGTAGGAACCAAATCCTGTATTTCCCCTAGAAGCAATGTTCAAAATTCTTCCATTCAGTGTTTGCACAGATGTTATAGAAAGTTAGAACAGGGAACAAAGAGAATCGATTTCATTTACTGAGCACAGAGTCGGATGACACAAAACAATAGCTCCATAAGTGGAAGTTGTTGATGTTGCCATTCTCATCATCTCTGTCCCAGACCCTAGGACTGTGGGGGGTGTTGGGGTGGAGGCTCCCTTGCCAGGCCTTCCCAGAGACCCCTAGCCAACTCCTCTAAGGGTACACGCCCCTGTGAACACTGAATCTGCCAGGTATTTTACTTTAAAGAAGTAAAAGAAAAAGAGGCTAAAGAAAAACAAGTGTTTGAGTTTAACCAGAGAGAGTCCTTTGTGTAGAACTCTCCAAGCGGAGGCAGGGGGCACACCCACTAAGAGATGCTCAGGAATATCCATCCGTTCAGGTGCCCTCCCTTGGACCAGCCCTGAGACGGATTTGTCACGTGACTGCTGTTACTGTAAGCAGACAACTTACACGAGGAGGGGCAGTAGTCAGGAGGAGGGGTGAGGCTGCTTCTCATGGTCCTAGGTTCAGCTTATGGTCAAGAATTGCAGTTTATGTGCCTAGAGGATGTTATTGGTGTGGTTAATTTCATAAACAAAGCCTTCCCAGAGGATCTTTCTGACACTGCGCCATGCGATGGGACGACCACATAGGTCTCTGGCACCACGCAGGCTAGTTCAGGGCGACGTGTTTAAAGGAGCTAATGGAACCCAGGGATGAGACACTCATTCCCTCTCTGACAAAAGACAGATGAGCTGTCAATTTCCGTCTTGGCGAGTGGCTATTCTTAGTAGGTCATCTAGCATGTATTTTTTAAAAACTAAACACATTATCTGTCCTTTCAAGGTAGAAGTAGTCATTTAACAATTACTGAGAAAGTAATTTCTTTTTGAAAGAAACTAATCCACAGCAAGAGCATTTGAAAACAAATGTCTAGATATGTTTTGCTCTACTGTATGCATATTACAAGAAACACCTGAAGTCGGGGAATGTTTCAACAAACATCCTTGCGTAACTAAGGATGGGACAGAAAATGAGCGGGGGAGTTAACGAAGCTCAGTAAATGAGGAGCTTCTTCCCTGTGGATCCGCATAGCTCTGGAGGGCGACTCTTGCAGCTCCGATGGAGTCTGAAACTCAGACTCAAAATAAAGCGAACAGAGAACCAAACCTTTAAATTGCTATTTCACAAGGAGTAACCCAAGGGTTTCCAAACATGACTAAGCATATTCAACTCATTGATCCCATTAAAAATATTAACAGTCCCATTTTAGAAAGCAAAGTATTTTGTATTACAAAAAAAACACAACTTTAAAAGAATTAAGTATTTAAAATTTCACCTTTATTTTGTCCTTTTACAGTTTCTATTTTGATTAATATTTCATAATATAAATATTATTTGTGGCATGATTATACTTTATAAATGAATAATTAGATTAGTTCAGTACATCTTCAATGACTTTCTAATGGTAAGGTTGTAGGTACAAAAGTTTGGAGAGCACTGTTTGAGAGGAAAAAGAAGTCTAAATTTAAGTGGCCTTATATTCGTGTGTTAACAATATAGTATGCTTTCATTTAGAAGGGAGGAAGGAGGAAGGAGGAAGGAAGGGAGGGAGGGAGGAAGGAAGGGAGATTACGGAGAGAGACACAGACACTTTGTAAAGAAGAGGGTGTCTTCAGCAAGATGAATGAGAAGCTAGTGACAATAGAGAGAAGGGACTGGGTTATAGGCATAGGTGAGGAGGACACAATTTCCAAAGTATGTTTTGATTTTTATACAATTTCGTGCTTATATTTTGCACAATGATATACACGTATACATATACAAATGTAAATACATAAAATCTGGCCCCAGGATCTCAGAGAAAGAACAGCCCTCTGGGTGGCCTTGCCGTGGAAGCAGAGCCCTGAGGGTTGGCCCCGGTGGACTCAATCTGCTTGGCAGGATGCCCTACGGAGGAGAGCGTTGGCGTTCCTTGGGCAGCCGAACACTGGAGAGGTGGGGATGGCAGAAACCTGAGAAGAGGGGTTCAAGCAGGGAAGAGGCGGAGTCTGGCCACATGCTGGTTGACACCAGAGAAGTTTAGAATTCTGTAGAATCTCAAATTAGAGGCACTGTCCGCACCGGTGTCCTCATTCTCACGGCAGAGCAGGCCAGGGGAAGCTTGCTGAATGTTGCTGCTGCGTTGTGCTGAGGCCAGGGCAGTGAGTGGATTTGACCTTGGGGTTGCAACTGCAAAGAGGGCGAGAAGCCCTTCTATGACAATGGCTGTCTGCTGGGAGACCCATGGAGAAGGCTCGGCCTTGACCTCTGAGAGTTCCATACGGGGTTTGTTTTAGGGCTCTCACATCCAGCTGATTTGAATAAACCCCGCACAACCATGCTTTTGTTTTTCCATCTTGTCTCTGTGGAGTCAGGGAAATATCTAGAAGGCTGTCTTTTTGTAGGTCCATTAGTTGAGTGGCCTTGGTGTCATGTGAAATGGCATTTCTTTAGTAAAACATCCACATGCTGTATAGGAACATATTGGGACAGCTGTCACTGACCAATTTCCCATCTCCCCTAGGAAAAGAAATATTCTTTAAAGAGGTCATCTTGAAATGCTCTCATGGTGTGACTCACTGGAGGGAAATGTCAAAGGCTTTGGGGCAAAAATAAACAAAAGTGAAAAAGTACGTAGATTTTATTTAAAAAATGACTTGGAGTGATATTGCAGTGGAAATTGAAGCTGATTCTTGGACAGGATGGAGGGAACACTGGAGAAGAATCTTGTTTAGTCAAATGAGGTAGTTTGTTCAGGGTGAAATCTCACCAGAATGTATTTTCCTTGGTAGAACTGGGAGGGACAGAGGATGAGGGATCTCTAACCAGACACGGCTCCCTCAAATGAGCTCTCCTGCCCCTGAAAATTCTTCACAAGTGTTAGTCGAAAGCTTAACAACAGGTCTTTACGAATTCCAGTTTCTTACATAATAAGAAGTGCAACTCTCTTTTGGCCTCATAAGTAAACCAAGCTCACATAAATTCGTTTCTAGAACTTATTCTTCCCTTGCCAGCCGGTCAGAGAGAAGACAAAGGTGCACCTGCCCAGGCAGCATGTCATTCTGAACCCCAATTTCAAACTTTCTGTGCCTTCCAACTCTTCAGTGGAAAACTGTTCTTCTGTGCTTGGGCTGGAGGAGACGACAAAGGGTTGAGAGCTGCCCTGACCGGTGAGGCTTAGTTGGTTGGGTGTCGTCCCTCGAAGCGAAGGTCGGGGCTCATGCCTGGGTTGGGGGTTCAGTCCCCTGTTGGGGCGTGTACAAGAGGCAACCAATCGATGTTTGCCTCTGGCATCAATGTTTCTCTCCCTCTCTTTCTTCTTCCCTTCAAAATCAATTAATAAATTTTTTCGAAAGGAGTTGATAGTCCCATTCAATTTAGAAACATTACAAGGCAAGAAAAAAAGAATTCAACAATCCAGTGTCATTAGGATATGCTCACTTATGAAAACTGATATCACGTGTTTACAAGCACATGTGCTGACAATGTCCACGCAATGGTCTTCAGGGAAGGGCAGAGACGCAGAGGTTTGGTACTGTTCTGCTGCTCTGGCCACAGAAAGCCCTAAATTCCCAGCAGAGATGCCATCAAATAAAAACAAGAGATCAGATCTAGAGAAATCAGGGGAGCTTGGGAAATCCTGGGAAAGATCCAAAGGAGGAAAATGGAGATGGGTTCCTGGATCACTGGCCGATAGCGGGTGGTGCGCACCCCAGAGGCAGTGGTGGATTTTAGGGAACCACCCAGCTCCCCAGCTCCAGCAGTAGGTGCAACAACAGCCTCAAAGTCTCAAGTGCCACTGGTCTGTGTGAGGAGGTGCTTGGTGGGCTGTTTGTCCCCCTGAGCCCGAAACCACGGAGTGCAAGAGCAACTTAATACTGGGAGTAGAGAGCAGAGCCTTTTCACAGCGGGACTTTTACTTTTGCATGGAAATCAGGTTTGGTTGGTTGCTGTCTCCTTGGAGCGCCTACTGGTATGAAAAGGTACACCTTATATTAAATTGGGACTTTTATTCCTTCATCTCGCCTTGCCTGGAACAGTAATGTGATGAATCTGTCATGTGTTTGGAGTATGTTATTTCTTTATTTGGTTTATTAAGAGCTTTTATCCTGTATGCTACTGGCTTATGAAATTATTATAATTCCCACAGCGAACCTGTGCTACATAAATTGCGGCTGGCAAAGACAGAATTAGTCTCTGCGTATAACTTTTACCACCTCCCCCAAAACAAACAAAACTAAACAATACTTTTAGAGATACGTGTGGACATGTACCATGAAGAAAATCAAAGCGGGGTCTGAGCGGGGCCTGAGGAGGGTCAGGATGGAGTCTCTCCTGGGCCCTGACACAGGAATAAAAGCTCTGTGGTGTGATCCAGGATGAGGGGCTGGTGATGTCCGAGCCACAGGTCAAGGTCAAGATTTCAAGGTCAAGACTGGGGATTAGCTCAGCTTTCCTTCCCCCAAGGGGCAATAAACACACAGTATGTGCTCAGAAAGTATTTCTGGAATAGAGGATGTACTGAACCTGGGTATTTATGTCACATTGAGAAGTAACAGTTGACACATAAAAATATGAGTATTTCAAACACAAAGTGACCCAGAAGCCCCTAACACAAGTATAATCGCTTCTAAACTTCTAATACAAATCTTTCCAGTCCTTTAATATTTGCAGATTCTGTTTTGTTTTCCCACTGGAGGCAAAGTGAGCCCTGTTTCCTTCACTTAAACACATTGCAGTGTTTAACGTCATTCTTTGACCCGCTGAGACACAGTGTATTTGTAACTGGTTTCAGCATTTTCACGAGAGTCGTCACAAGACAATGGATGATTTTCAAAGGCCACAGAAGGTAGCCAGGAGCCATGGAATTGTATAAGGAGGGGGATCCCCCGGGCTACCAGCCCTGCAGGCTATGACAGAGAACAGCATGCTGACCCACTAGGCCCTGCTGACCCCCGGCCCCAGGATGCCAAAGTCCCCTCGCTGACACAGGGAATCGCCCTTGCTTCACGGTGCACAGGGGTTTGTTCCCAACAGCGTGTGACATCCTCCCCTCTCCATGTGGGCTTGAGGTGCTGGAACGTTGCCTAGGGAGGCACTTTGTTCCACTCCGGTCTCCGTTTTAACCACTTGCAGCGGCTGCCAGCTCCTCCTAATTCTTTCTCTGGGTGAGTGATCCAATATCTACAGCCTGTGGCTTCTTGAAGGAGCTGGACCAGTTTGTAACACAATACAATGCAGCTCAAACCAAACAAAACCACTTAAGAGCACCACCTCAAGTTAGGAAATGCAAAACATATTTATTTTCAATGTCCAGGATTATAAACTCTTTAACAATGAAAATAAACATGGACCCAGGTTCTTAAAAAACATATCAGAAATAACTTCCTAGAAATCAGACGAAGCCCAAGCTCCTCCTACCCTTTCCATCTGCTTCGGGGATGGCTCTTTCTGGAAAAGCTGTGGGTCTGTGCTAGGTCTCCTCTTAGCCCCCTGAGAAGTAGAAAGGCAGGTTCATGGCTGAAAGGGAAGGCCCCTCCTTTAAGTATTTTTGGAGTAATAGCAGATTTTACAAGTGAACCAACCAGCCTGATGATGTTTGGGCTGGTTGTTGTGCCGCTTTAGCCCATGAATTGATTCAAGATTTGCATTATTTAAAGAAAAACAAAACTAAGGCAGGAAAAATTAATGGGAAATTGAAAGGGAAAAAAAAACCCTCACTGCCACCAACAAACAACCCTCAGTGTGGCTGAGATAATTACAGCCAGATGGAGAAGGGAGCCCAGGTGCCCAGGTGGGTGGGATGCATCAGACTGAGGACAGCAGCAGCTGCTCCGCAGCCAGCCAACACCGTCGGAAACCTCCAATCGCTTGCACAGCAGAGCAATGGTTCCTTTCTCCCTCTTTCTCCCCGTCTAGCTGCTTCTCTTCTTTTTTCCTTTCTCCCTGCAATATTGGGAAGGTTCTAGGTTGGAGCTTTTCCAGGTGCAAAGGCCTGGCGTGATGGGGCTGGATACCCAGACTGAGGCCCGGGGCTGGACAGAACGGAGCTGAGCCTGCAGGCGCTCGGGCATGGTTTGTCAGCCGTCTCCCCAAACTCTGCACTACAAAGCAGGGCTCCCGTCCAGGAGACAATCAAGGTGCATTCAGGTGCCTCTCTGGATGTCCTACTGTCATTTCACGGTGGGCTGTTGGAGGCTTTGAGCTTAACCAGACCTGCACATGTCCTCCGCCTAATTCCCGCATGTGGCTTCTAATGCCATCATATGTAGCCTCTGGCAACACAGCCTTTTCCTAATTGCTAATATCCTCTCCCTTTAGCACTCATCCTGCCAGAGTCATTTGCAGCTCTCCATCTGCATCTCCCCAGAAAGGAGTGTTTTTCCCGCTTTGGCAAGATGGTTTCCAGAAAACAACCCTCCCCACAGGACCAGTCAAGTTCGGTTCATACCCACCAGCACGATGGTGAAGAATTCAGGGATCTCGCTGTTGCATGAAGGACAAGAACGTCACAGAGGTTCTTGGTGTAGTGATTTTTTTTTTCATGGCTTTTACCACATTTGTGATTTCACGCACTTAGTGAAGAGCACTTGCTTGTTCGTTGTAGCAACACTTTGTTAGCGCTTCAGTTCATTCCAGAAGCCCTTTCGGAAGAAGCTACGTGAGTTCTACCACCACGGGGGCTTTGGCCTATTGAGGTCAACCCTGAATCCACAGCTCCTGGTTGAGTTGTTGCGTATCCGGCCCTTCATAAGTGTTCTCCGATATTTATTGTTGAAGGGTTGGAGCTATTTTCTAACGGGAAACTGAGAGCGTGACCATCTTTGGAATTTCGCAGTAACTGGCATTTAACAGAATTGTGTATCTATCCTGGAATGAAGGAGGAAAAATTTGACCTAGTTCCACTCTTAGGAGCAATGAGACTCTTAAAATAGATTGCTTGTTTGCTCTAAATTTGCAAACTACCAGATATTTCGAAAGTCAACCCTTTCTTCCATGACAGTAAAAACTGTATTTCGTCATTGCAGTACTTTGTCAGTTACAGGCTAAGCCTGCCAGCAGCGACAGATTGCTCCCCTACGTTACGCCCGAGAAGAAGATTCTGGACTCCAGTGACAGGGACCTACTTCAAATTCGATATGCCAGCATGAAATTTGCTCAGTTCTCTTCATTTTAGGGTAAGCAAAGCAACAGTGAATGTATAATTCTGAAAATACTCCATATTGTTTTATTTTTCATCATTTTTAGCTCCTTGACACAGTGGCTGAGGATTTGAGAAAATATAAAATTTCAACCCCTGTTTCTCATAGTTAGAAAAAAGCTGATTTAAAAGAACTCCAACAGCTGTTGGCCAAATCCCAGATGAAGCCGTGCAGTGATTCTTAAGTGAGTTTCTCTTCAGACTCTTCTTCGTAATGCAATTACGAACTAAAATCCAGACTGCTGTACAATATTTCCCAGAGAGGAAAGTCTGTTTCCGAATGTGCTGACAGCTAAAGAGAAGGCCAACGATACTCCCCATAGTCATCCGGGGCCAGGATGAAATGGGAAGTCTGAACCCTTCGACGGAAATTCAGACGGAGGCCTAAGAATTTTCTTTGAACCGGAGCTTCGGGAATAAGTACCAGCAAGAGGTCAAACTCACGTGGGGCGATGTCAGCCCTGCAGCGTCTCCCGAGGCCCACGAGGCTTCACAACTCACATGTGCGATTCCGGTGACGAGAACAGATTTTATGTATGAAGAGATCTTCAGCGTGCCGTGGAGGTTGTGGCATGACTTCCCATGTTCCTCATGTTTTGATAGTTTTAAAGCCAATTACCATGAAATGTATGTGAGATCCACTTGTGGACTGAATCTGTAGCTATCTAGAAAACAAGCAAATCAGGGCATCGCTTGTCTTAGGTGACTACTGTTTAATGTATTAAATGTTCAGTGTAAACTATTGTGTTACCTGTCGTAAAAGTGATCATAAATCACTTATGTCACACATTTATGTGTGATGATTCCTGAAATATAAAAACTTTCCTTCTCATTTTTTCTGCCACTTTGAAATATAACCCATGCATAGCTTCTGGGAGTCAGCCGCGCGAACAAGAAATGTGATTTGCTAGCATTGAAGCTTTTGAGAGTTAAACGGATTTGGCTATTGACTTCTTAACCAGCATTATCTGGGTTATTAGCAGTGTATTTTATTAATCTGGCTGACAACGAGGTTGACAGAATAACCGCATGACCACCAAAAGCAGCTTTGGCTTTTGCCCTTAATTAGAATTTTCATCACCTAGTAGCTTGGATTCGCCAGGGATTTGTGCCTCAAAAGGATTAGTTCAAGATGATAAAAGTAGAACCCTCATGGTACGAGGCGGATACTCATTTTAGGGATGCGGCCCCATGTCCCTGTTGGCCGAGATGCTTGTGAATGAGGATTCCTGTCACATCCTACGTTGCTGTGAAAGTGTAGAGCACTCAAGAAAAATCCTCTTAAGGAAAAGGCTGGCTGGGGGTTGGCATGGCAACTGAAAACAAGACCTTACCTTTTCCATTTTAGAAAGTTCCAACAAGTCTAGGATCTGGCAGCAGAATGCCCAAGTGATCTGAATACCTAAAGGATGAGAAGCTAGCAAAAGTGCTGTTTAATTAATTGAAGGAGATAAAATCAGAAAACAGAGTCATGGGGTGGTGTGAGGAAAGAGCGGACGAGGCCTTCATTCTTTAGTCTAGCGGAAGTGGGATATCGGGTGGCTGAGATGGGGACAGAGGCAGCCTCGGGCGGCCAAGGCCATTGTGCTGGTCCGGGCAGCTCGCCAGCCCCACGGTGGACCAAGGTGACTAATGCACAGGCTGAATGAGAGCACTGCCCACAGACCATATAAGATATTTCATATTTCATTTTTTTACATTTTCAATTACAGTTTTCATTCAATATTATTTCGTATTGGTTTCAGGTATATGGCATAGTAGTTAGACAATCATTTCCTTTACAAAGTGTGCCCCCTGATTTTTCCAGTCTCCACCTAGCACCATATGTGATTATTACAATGTTATCAACTCTAATTCCTCATTTCTTTTTGCCACCATCAAACCTTGGATATTCTGTAATCTAACAGCTAAATCGTAAAGTTAACCACCGATAACACTCAGTATTACATACATAATGGGCAGGGAAGAAAATATGCATAGCTACTAAAGTTCTTGTTTTCATAACTGGTAACAAAACTAGTTGACGGATAATAATAATAGTTGAACAATAATTGATAATGAGCATCTCCCGATGTTCATTCTATGTTCCTTTTGCCTTTAAGCAACACCTCAGTGGTTTGGGGTTCTTCCCTGGTGGGATGACTTACATCTTCACTTCTGAAGTCTGAGACTTAGTAGTCTTGCAGGTTGCAATACTATTCCAATGACTTTTTCCATAATGAGGAGAGTTCAATGTCATAAACTTGCTACCAGGTGGCTGACTGGTGGCCCCTGGGGAATGATGCTGCATCAGGGCTCAGTTTGGGTCCCTGTTGTCAGCGGATTCGGCATTCAGCAGTGACAGTAGCCAGATAAGCCTTGCTGAAGGAAGTCCATATTGTCAAGTCCACGCATAGCTTCTATCCTTGCCACAATGGCCACGCTCTGTGTGAGCCTACTGAGCAAGCCTCGGGGTGGCTCAGGTCACTGGGGAGGGGATTGACTGACATTCACAGAATGACCCTTCCCGTCCAATTGATTATTGGCACTGTCATCAGTGGGTGCTCTTGGGTGAGCATTCACATAAGACAGTACCCACACAAAGAGGTCCACCTGCAAACCTCTTCGTTAGACTCCCTTGTCACCGACATGCTAAACCACTAGCTACCCAATAATTGATATAACCCGCCCCCCCATCTCTGGCCCTCTCTCCATCTACACAAAGTGAACAACTGCTCAGTGTTCAGCCTTGTGAGAAGCTCCCTCACCACATTCCAGATTTAGGCTGCAACATCTTAGCTGTCCATACCCACCCGGTGCCTTACAAGTGGTAAGGGACCATCTGAGAACACAGCCCAAATGATTTTTTTTTCCTTCATCAAAGGACATACCTGTGGGCTGAGGTAGAATTGAACTGCAGCGAGAGGAGGTGCCACGGGAGTCTGAGCTATCTGCTCATGAAACTTGCTTGTCTTTCTAGGACCTGCTCAACCCTACTCCAGTAGACACTGCTTACTCTGGCTGCTGGGCGGCTGCTGGGCATGCCCAATCTGTACTAGTCATGTGTAGCTGCGTAAGAAATTATCCCCAAACTTAGCAACAAGCATTTATTATCTCAGTGGTTCCTGGGAGTCGGGAATCTGGGAAGAGCTTAGCTGGAAGGCTCAGGGTCTCTCACAACGTTGCCATTAAGCTTTCAGCCAAGGCTTTACTCATTCTGAGGCTTAACAAGACATGCTGCAGACCAGTGGTTCCCAAGTGGGGATATTTCTACTGGGCAACGTCTGTAGAGGCGTTTGGTTGTCACAGCCGGGGGTGGTGTTGCTGCTGGAATCTAGCGGGTAGAGGCCAGGGGCACTGCTAAACACTCTACAGTTCTCAGGATAGCCTCCCACATTGAAGAATTATTTGTCCCCCCTATGCCAACAGTGCCAAGGTTCAGAAATGCTGTGAGGGAGCCTCCTTTGGCTCTGGCCCCCACACGCAGCTGGCAGCCTCCTGAATTACTCAAAACATTGCTATGAACAATATACTCAAAAGAGTCTGTTATGCCCCAAATCAAAAGAGGTAAACACACCGTAGCTCTTTCTTAGCGGCAGGTGGGACCAAGTGCAGTAATTCTGTTTCACTCCAAAGAAGCAAGGCCAGTGTTTTCCCAGACAACTGGACCCCTGGAATCTTCACCAAGGGTGTTGGCCTTTGATTTTTCTTGGGGTTTCTCTCTCACCCTCTGGCACACATATGTCTTATTCGCTAGGCCATTTCCTGCCCACCATGCAATGATGTCCTGGGGGTTACCAACTTGAGCAAGCCCCTGCAGACAAGACCTTGTCAGAGCGCAGAAGAGTCAGCATAGGCCTGAGGGTAAGACAGCGAGGGTGTTTTGTGATCCTGCTAGTTGAAAACACGCCCCATCTGGTGATCTTTCCTAATTTGGTATTGGGGGGTGGGGGAGCATCTGCCAGGGCAAGAGCTGCACCCCAAGTGCCAGGAGCTCTGTTGCGCTATCCACAAAACCGATTCCATCTGGCCTGTTACCTGGATAATCTTACAGGAATCCACGGTCATTCTCCAATCACTATCTTCCTTCTGCACATGCCGAACAGATGAGCTCAATGCGGACATGGTGGAGGAACCCCTGAATTCTTCCAGAGTTAGATGGAAATAAGAATCTCTGCAACTCCGCCAGGGGTATGGTATCAATTTCAGTTTACTCTCACGTAGAAGTTTCTGTGTGGCCCTGTCTACCACAGTAGGGCTCACTACGTGGGCTAGGGAATCACTATGGGGGTTCTTGTACTGGCTGAAGATGACCTGTGACCCCTCTGTTCAGGAATGGGAAAATCCGCACAGCGTGGTTGAGCGGGCTTGTGGGAACCTTGTGAGACAACCACAAGCCAAATTTCATGTATCGCCTGATTTCCACAAATGGCATTCACTCCCAATCCAGAGGCAATTTGGGACTTTAGAGATTAGCAGCAACTCAGAATCAACGTCTAGAAATCTCCAAAAGTCTTGGGTCCCTTTTCCTCCGTGCACAGTGCCCCTAGTGAATGGCTGCAGATCTCCTGGGGGAAGATTTAAAGGAAGATTTTATGCCAGAACTTATGTCACAGGCTCCCTTCACCTAAGCTTGGTGGTCTCAAACCTCAGCGTGCAGCAGGGCGAGCTGACGCGCTTGGTGGTACTAAGACTGCTGTGTGCGCCCCCAGAGGGCTTGTGTCAGCAGGGCTGGGGGAGGGCCTGAGAATTTGCATTTCTAACATATTCCCAGGCCATGCTGCTACTGCTGCTGCTGCTGCTCCTTGGACACCATTTGAGAATCAAATCTGAGGATGTCCACATCTTTGACCTGAGTCAGGTCTGCAGCTTGGGTGACAGGCTATATCACCTTTGGTCAAACTCAGGTTTCTGTGCATTAGACCTAGAGATTTTCCAATTACAAAAATCAAGTAATTCTTAGAAGCCTGCCCACCTGTTTAGATGCTAGGGCCACCACCGAGCCATTCGTCAGCATTGAAGTTCCTGTGTGCGAAACTATTCTGCCTGCTGCCCCAGGCAGGCTGCCCATCACAGTAACTGCAGCCGTTGCCCTGGGCTAGGAAGGGCGGCCGCTTGGCTGTGCCCCCTCTCCAGGAGCCTGTCATCTGCTGGACTCAAGAAGTCTATTTTAATGAAGGTGACTTCTTTCATTGGTGGGTCCCTTAAGAACCCTTGAAAGGACAAGAGAGTTAGCTTGAAACATCGTCCAAGTCTGGAGGAGGCTGACCACAATAATATCAATCAAGAAAGACATTTCCTTGTTTCTTACTCCTCTGTCTCCCCAAATGCCCATCCTAGAGGGACAGAAACTGTGGGTGGCATGACAGGGTAGTAAGAATAGGCAAACTGAGTGGGTGGGAAAAGGGAGAAGAAGCTGATTGCAACCCCGCCCCTTCCACATGCTTCTCACTCACTCAGGGGACAAGAAGGAAGCTTATTTGCAAAGCAATATTTTGGTTATTATATGAATTTTAATTCCTAAAATAAGAGTGTGTGTTGTGATCTGAAGTGACTGGAGGTCCCTCTGTGTCAGTTAGGAGATACCAGAGAACTCAGGGGTCTGCCCAGGTTTCCATCCAGGTGATGGTGAGGAACTATCCCATGGAGTGGATTCTAAAAAACACCAGGAAATACCAAGCAGGCTGCTTTGTAATTGAACTCTCTGAGACCAGCTTGTTCCACGCGCCGACTATCATGGCAAATGATGTGGAAACATGGAGAGGTGGTTACTTCTCCATAGACAAGGTGGGAGATAGAACAGGTGTCCCCAGACACAACCACAGCTTCCCGGGTCCCAGAGGACTACAGAGATAGGCAACTGTGGATGTTACCATCCTGAGCCATGAGGATTTGGCCTAGAAGCTCACTAGTGGGCTCTTACACTATCCTCCTGGTTCCCCTCACACCAGACTGTTCCAGAGACTCGGCTAATGCGTCTATTCCCTCAAGGGGTACAAAGCAACCTCAGTGTGCCTCTGGGTGTCAATGAGGAGAGTGGGGGAAATGAAAGGCAAGTTCACGGAGCACCCCCTCTGGGAGGCTTGGACTCTGCAGCTGCCCGAGTTTCACTCCTGAATGACCCCAAACCACTTATTACAAAATATATCATTTTCTTACCTTTGGCAAATGATAAAGT
>PVKM010020354.1:0-23434 GCA_004027735.1 Carollia perspicillata | reverse complement strand
TGCCTACTGACCTCAACTCATCCTCTTCAGGGTTTTACTCTCTTGGCTTTGGTTGACCTCTCTGCCCTTTACCAACCTGGATTTTCCACTCCTCAGTCACAACAAATGAATTTATTACATAGGAGCATAAATACCACCTGTCGACTTCATGAAGAGGTATTTTCTCCAGCACTTGGGACCTGCAGAGATGAAGGCAACTTTACAAACTGAAGTTCATTTGAAAAATGAGATGAGTCCCTAGAGTCAAACTGCCTTGGTCCGCCACTTTCTAGCTGTCAGAAACACTTGCTGAGGCTCAGATTTCTTAAATTTAAGGGGAATAATGATAATAGTTCTCATCTAGGTTTTCAGTAGTGAATAAAGGAGATGATGTGGACACTGGCCCGCAGTGTCCACGTCACTATGGATGAAATGAGACATTCACATGGACTACTGAGTCCGGTGGAGGCAAAGGGCGGTCATGGCTTTTCTCTCAAGGGGAGCAAAAAGCCTTGGCCCTTGCCGTGACCAGCCTTTACTAGGTTTCTTGACACATTAGCTGATGGTCCTCATTTACTATGCACAGGTTGCTTTAGGTGGTTACCTTTTACAGACAACAAAGGAGCCAATGCCTCTAAACTCATCACAGAAGAGGGATATTTGCAAATGAAAAGGGCAAAAGTGGTTGGACCAGTTACACTGGTCCTAGGAAGGCTTAGCATGGAGTTTAGGAAGTTATTTTGCAGTAAATGTTTGCCACATATCCAGGCGAGGGAGTTTTTAGCAAAAAGCAAGACTCAAAGTGGCCCAGGCATATTGCAGGCCTGATTCCCCACGGGAGAACCTATCCATGGGTGTGGGTCCTATGCACCTCCGAGTGGGAGCTGGGCCCACGCCACACAGAATGGTTTCCTACAGAAGATGATTCTTTAAAAAAAAAAACAGCCTGACATATAGCAGAGCAACAATTAAATGAACCTTACTTTTTTTTATTGTGTTCAATTATAGTTGTCCCAATTTTCCCCCCACTGCTCTCCCCTGCCCCACCCACCCCAGCCCTCTTAGTCCGTCCCCACCCTGCTGTCCCTCACCATGGGTCCTTTGTACGTGTTTCTTGACCACACCCTTCCCCTTCTTTCCTCTGTTATTTTATTAGTTGCCATTGTTGTGATGGAAAGTCTTAAAATAAAAATTAAATTATATTGAGTCATAAAATAAATAAATAAAATAAATATATCTATAAGCTGAATATAAGAAAACCATCTATGTTATCTTTCAAGTGAATGATGACTATATACGTCCAATCCTTCCAGCCTTTTTAGGAAATTGAACTAAAGTGACTCAGGGTCCCTCCATGATATTCGGAACTGAAATTCGTCCTGGGCTTTGTTTCCTGTGCTCTCATTCTAAGGTTTTGGAAGCAATGTTATGTTGGCTTTTGAAAAATAATTTGGAAGCTTTCCTTTTCACTCTCTGCTTGGGAACAATTTAAATAGTATAGAAGTTTCTGTTCCTTGAAGGTTGAAAGAATTCACCCAGGAAACCATCTGCGCCTGGCACTGTTTTAAGGGAAAAGTCTTTAAAACTTTCTCAGTATCTTGCACGTTTGCCCATGCAGAAAGAAGTCTTCTCTATCTTCCAGGTTTAATTTTAGGCATTCGTATTTTCCTAGAAAATTACCCATTTCATCTAGTTATTCAAATGTACTTGAAGAGACTTTTGTAAAATATTCTTGTAGAGTTCGTACGATCTCTGTATGCACAGTAAGTTCTCATTTGTGATTCTGTGGATATACACGTCTTCCTCCATCCATGCCCACTTGGTTTATTCGATTAGCCGAACTTGGGTTAAATATTCTGTTGCACTGAGTTTTCAAAATAAGCTCTTGGGCTTACTTCCTAAATCGCCTGTTCTCCTACTTGGTAAGAAACCCATTTCTGGGTTAATTTGATTATTTCCTTACGCCTGCTTTTCTCAGTTACTTGATCTTTATTGTTGTTGATGTTTTCACTAACTTCTTGATTTAGACACCTGTTCACTTATTTTCATTTATTCCTGTTTGTTAATAATGTAAGCACTTCGCCATTTTGCATGGCTTTTAATACATAGCATTATGACTATTACGATTATTGTTGTTATTTTTATTATTATGGTTAAGTGTGCTAAAAGTTCGTTTTTGTTACTTGGAAATAAAAATTCTTTAGAGGAATTTTTAACCTTTCTTCAGCTATAGTTTTATTTGCTTTTGTTTCAAGTTGTAGTCAAAGAGAAAACTTTGAACTATTCCCAATTATGAAATTTACTAGGTTAAGTATTAGCCTATTTTTAATACCTTACTAATTATATCACTCAGGTCCATTATAGCTTTCCTATTTTCGATTACCCACATTTCATTAGTCCTGGTTCCAGAGGTGAATTTCCCTACAACCTCATGTTTGTCAGTTTCTTCTTCATTCCTAGTAGGTTGCACACTTCAGGTTTGTGAAGCCCAGGACAGGTATTGCCCATATTTCCAAAATTCACATTCCACTACTTCACTTTTACAAAAGACCTACATTAGTACCAGTTTTTGCTAACAAAAAGAACTTTGAAGAGGATTTTCACTTTTATTAGTAAACCCGAAAACAGTGTTCAGCATTTGTTTTACAGTCTGTCATTATAGGGGCAGGCACACCCGAAGCAGCCAGAGTCGCCCTGCTTTTGCTAAATGTTAGTCTACTGTAAATTTTATGTATTATTTGGTATGATTTGGTAGATTATTTGGGAGGTCTGGAAATGCTCAAAAAAAGTTTCACACAAATTAATGGTAATTGCTTCTGCACTTACTAAAGTTTTCGTAGGAACTGTCTACTTTCAGATAGCGAAGGAATCCTGTAATTGGGTGCATAAAGATTCATAAGGTTGCCCTGGCTGGTGTAGCTCAGTGGATTGAGCAAAGGCCTGCAAACAAAAGGATCGTGGTTCGATTCCCAGTCAGGGCACATGCCAGGGTTGCAGGCCAGTTCCCAGCGGGGGACCCACGAGAGGCAACCATACATTGATGTTTCTCTCCTTTTCTCCTTCCCTTCCCCTCTAAAGATAAATAAATAAAATCTTTAACAAAAAAGATTCATAAGGTTATATTCTGAAAAATCCTATCTTGACCTCACTTGGTATACTTTTTCCTTAAATCCTACATAAAGAGGCCCCAGGCTAAGAAGGCCCTAAAGCGAAGCTTTTATTATGTGTTCGGCCCCTTTTTAGGAGAAGCTGACAGGTAATAAATGACAAATTCATGTTTAGACACAGATCCTTGGAAGAGGCCTGTGGGGTGAGAGACTCGGTTTCATCACCTGCTTAGTAAATCCGCCTCTGACTGCATGATCTCTGCTCTGACCTCATTGTTTTATGTCTTGGGATTTCTTTCCCTTACTCTTCCTTCTCTAGCCTTCATTCTGCTTTGAGCAGAGCAGAGTACTATCCCAGGTGTTGAGGACACTGAGACCTTTTTGCAGAAGACCCTTCCTCTCTTCAACCTTTGAACTTTGGTATTTTTCAGAGTTCTGTCCTGTAACTGCTTCTATTCTCACTCCAGAGTTTTTAGGAAATATCATCCAAAACTATCTCTATAGCCCCTCTATACTGATGACTTCAAAATTTTTATCTCCAGTCTAAATCTATATACTCTCTCTCTGCCAATAATACTCAAATTTATATATCCCACTAAATTTTCTCAATCGAATTTGAGACTTATATAATCTATTCTTTTCTGGACATCTCCACCGAGTAAGCACAGACAGGTCACAGACAACATGTCCAAAGCCCACTGTGATCCACTTCTCCACTCCGTGGCCAAACCAGAGCTCTGACATCATTTCCAACGACGCCTGTGCTGCGATCCCCCACACACGATCACCGCTCTGGGTGCAGAATGAGCTCTCCTATACAGGTGATCAGCAGGGCTCCTCCAGCAGCACACCCTGGCTTCCTACCTGGGGGACCTCTACTGTTCCACATTTCTCTGCACCCACTCTATTTTCCAGGCTGTCGTCAAGAAAAGCTTCATTGGATCCAAATCTAATCATCCCTCTCCCCTGCCTAAAGCATTCGAGGACCTCCCTTCACCTATAAGAACAAATCTGAACAAGAAGGAACATAAAAGACCATTTACCCTGGATGCTTAACCAATCGGTCTCTCCCTGAACGCTTCTCCTTTTTAACACAAGGTTGATTTCATTTCTCAAATACCCCGGGCTCTCTGCTTCCACGTGCTTTTGGATGCTGTCTTCCTTTGCCTCAGAAAACTTGGCCCTCCCTTCTTCTCTACTCTTCATTCACATTATGTTAATATGAGTTGTTTTGCTACTATTATCCTGCTAGTCTCTGTTTTCCTGTGTCTTTACTTTTTCCATTAGTTGGTGCCTTCTGCCAGAGGGCTGTGTTTTTTTAATTATTTCTTTCTAGTGGTTACACCAAGGTACACTTCTACTAATGCTAAACTTCAAGCAGTGGTGCACTAACAACAGGCTGTCTGAAATTAAAAAAAAAACAAACAGCTTTAATTTGTTTCATTTGCCAATTTGATGGCACAAATATTAACATTGTGGTCAACTGCGAGCTACCAACAAAATGTCACCGGATGTAGAGATGCAAAGAGATACACACAATTGGCCTTCAAAAGCCAGCTCAAGTTGGTCAGCACATCATTACCTTTAACGTTTATAAAATGTAATCAAACCTACGATTTCCTAATAACTACAAAAAATCAAGCAGACTCTACTGAATTCACGCATGTAAAAAGAAGAATTTAACACACAATTTCCTTCCCAACTGCTTCTCTAGCTTCCTGAGTTTTACTATTTAACTTAAGAACCCAGGTTAATACGTAATTATATTTACATTATGCATTATCTCCTCCAAGTATTATTATTTTTGACATCGCTATACCGACTTGACACTCTGTTTGAAACCATTATTTTTAGACTTTGCACTTGACTGATTGGAACTATTTTTGTCATAAAAGAGTGAGAAAAGCACTTTTATGCATACTCACTCTCACATTAATTTATCATCCAGCAACCCTGAGATGTTGGGAATGAGGACGGGTGTTGTTTCTCTTTCTTGTGACTTTGATCTACGTTAATGAAGTTTGGACACTAGGTCACTTTCACATTACAATGTCAGTTTACAGCACATTTCTCCCATTGCAGATTTTAATTAAACACTAGCACACAATAGCAGCACACAAACATTTCTGGTCATGGATAGAAGGCTACCATCCTTGTTTTGTAAGAGTCAACACATAACCTGCTGTTAGGTTGAGAGTTTGGTTCAAGGTTACACTCTCTGGTCTGTGCAACTGCTGAGTTATTACGTTAACTCAAATTTTCATGTTGGAAACATTCAAAATGTGGTCTGCACAGTTTTGCTTTCTTGGCAGTTATTGTCTGGCAACTTCAAGCAAAAAAAAAAAAAAAAAAAGCTTTCTATACCTGCATGTTTTCAGAAAAATCAGTTAAAGCTACAACTACCTAGACACTTAAAGCCAATTCCCCTTCAGCTTGTTGATACAAGCTTTGATTTACTCTCTTTTTCTCTTATCTCTGACACTGATACTGTATATTCTAATAGAAAACTTACCATTTAAGATATAATTATTCTTGCCAGTATTGCTACCTAAATATTTATGTTTTCCGTCTGACTATTAATAAGATGTTAAGTTCCTTACATGTAGTAGCAGTGTAGTCTATTGAAAAGACAGGTTTGAAGTCAGACAGACCTGGGTGAATACATGCCTATGTCACGTGTTAGCTGTGTGGCCTTGGGCCAAGTGATCTATCTCTGATTCTCGGAGATTAAAAGAGGAGTTTTAACATAATTCTCTGTGTAGTTTTAATAATTTTATGAGATAATATATGGAAAACACCTATCCCAATGCCTAGAATTCTTATCAATAAATACGAGCCTATTTTCTCTTTTTGCATTTGTATTCAATTCCCTGAAGCACATCTCAAATGATTAATGACAGGATATGGACCCCATTTCATAAGGCTTTGGAATGTCCCTTTGGAGCTGCTGCAGGGGGCAGGATTTGACAAGCGTTCTCAAGTCCTCATAATATAGACCAGGGTCACCACTAGAAAAAGCTCTTCTTTACTCCGTCTGCCCTGACCTAGTCCACTGAGGCAGGGCCCTGGGAAGGGACCATTGATTAATCCTGCTGACTTGCATTCACAGATCGCGAGGCACAGTCAGCAAACTACGGGATATCACTAAGAATCGCACATCCCTTTATGAAAGTGAGACATCTGAGGCCCAGAGAGGTTAAGAATTTTACTTAAGATCACCCAACTAGGAAGGGTCAGAGTTCAGATGGAAATCAATCTCTCTTGGCTACAGTCCTGAAATCGGCTCCCATAACCTGCAGCATTCCTGCCTCAGTTACTGCATAGACATACGGCTATTTCAAAGGTGTTAATTATTTTGATTTGCATGCAGTCCATTCCAGGAATATTCGGCCACTGCTTTGTTGAGTGAACCCAGTCAAGGAATAATTGGTTGGACTCTGTTAGGATCACCCACCTCTGCTGAACCACCAACCCCTAAGCCAGACAGACTTTTTTTCTTCTGAAGAAAAACATCCTTAAAGCTTCTTGGTGTTTACATCACTAGTAATTGCAGAACAGGTGTAGTTATGTAACTAAAAGAGCAAAACAGAATGTGATCCCTAGAAACTTGGAGTTAGGAACTTCGAGAAACGAAAAGCACTAACTTTCCAGTTGTATCCCTGCCAGACCTCACTACGGGACAACGGCAACAGACTGAATTATCAAAATCCCAAAACAGATCACTGGTTAAATTACTCTGATTATTTTTTGCAAGGGAACAATGACACCTAATTGCAAGCAAGGCAGAGGCGTTGCTCTCCTAGCAAAACTAAAGGGGAAGGTGTGAGTTCAGGATCTCATTATTCAGCTTGGAACAAAGCTTCTAAATATAGTGCTAATATACTTCCTGCTGGTATTTTGCCACTGTATTGATTTGGAACCGGTAAGGTCTTCATGAGGGTTTGCTAAAATAAAACTCCACTCTGGGGCTTTCTTCTCATGTGTGACTTTTGGAATTCTGCTGAGACAGATAAAACAGAAATCAGCAGGAAGTAATTGAAGGACTGTCAGTGTATCTGAGGCAAAGGAAAGGCTCTGTTTCTCTCTGTGAGTAATCTAGGTCTTATGAGATATTTTAAGTAATGATGCAGCCAAAGCTCCCAGTCCAACTTTATTTCTGTAATTGAGTTTTTCCAACTAAATATTTGGTTAGGATTTCTTTTTTATTGGAGAGTTACCTAACGAAAGGAAACACATAGATATTAAAATATGAAGGGCATAAGATTAATGCATATTCGATAACATGCATAAAAACTGCAGATTATTTACAGGGTTCTGAGTATTATCTACAGAATAGTGTAAATAATTCACATTATTGACTGGTTCTGAGTATTATCTACAGGGTAATGTAAAGATTAAGCTCCTTTTCATTTGGTAAGCAGAGAGAGGCACAAAGAGAAAGTTAGTCTTGGGCTCATGTAGCATTTTTAAAATATAAATTGTAATCCAGTTCTATTGAAACTCATTCTAATCCAATTAAGCAAATTTTAATCCAATTATTGCTGAAATCAGATGTGAAAAGGGGAAAATCAGGGGTTAAAGGAGAAAGGAGTCTGCAGATGTGGGGATAACCCTAGAGGAGAAAGGTTTCTAATAGACCCTGAAGGATGACAACTTTTGAGAAAGGTCTGGACAAATGAAATTTTGGAAGGCAGAGAATGGGAGCATGAGATGGAAAACATAAGAAAACACAAAAACACGGGGACTTTCACAGTTACAGAGGGACTGAGGAAACTATTCCATAAAAAAATAGAATTGTGGGAAATGAGTCTGGACCTAATGTATCAGTACCTCGTATACAGAGCAAGATGGAGCCAGACCATGTTAAATGCTGAGAAACCAGTGCTGAGAAACCTTTGAACAGAGAATATTCATGAAATACCCTACATGGCCTGGCCGGGGAGGCCATGTTCAGGATGGACCAAGGGAAGAGCTGGAAGAGAGAGCACTTGGGGAAACCTCTTTTGTGCTCTGTGGGAGCCACAGGGGAAATTGGGAGGGGCAGCCTAGGTAAGGCTAGGGGTTTGATGTGACTCAAGAAGAAGAAAGCTCTGGGGGAGACGCACCAACACACAGTTTTTGACAGCAATGGGGACAGAGTGTCAGGAGCTGATGGTAAGACTCGTGTCTGTAGAGGAAGAGAGATTATCCCTGCCCAGTGGTGGTGTCCAGATAGGCAAATGCAGAAGAGCACGAAAGACCCTCAAAACTGGTGAGATTCTTCGCTTTCAGTAGCAGCGAAGCCCATTATGGAATTGCAGGTCTTCAACTTTTAAATAGGGGTTAAGACTTACTGAAGTGAGAGGAAGGGTGAGGAGTGAAGCCTGATTCTCAAAGGGAAGAAGGGCAGCGAGACAGCACAACCTACTTTGAGAAGTTGACACCCTTGAAAGGACTTAGGGAACAGCTAGTAAATCTGGGGGCTCAAATCCTAATGCCTCCCAAGGCCTTAAGGAATTTGGTGAGAAAAATTTGGAATGTTGAAATGTGATGCTTACTTTTTGAAGACTTTGATAAGATTCCACACCATAGTGAGTTAAAATGAAACTGGCCTATATAAAAGAATAAGAGGCAGGTGGTAGGGGGAATGTCGATTTTTTGAAGAGAGACTCTTTAGGCCAGATGATTACATAGCAAGATGGTTATGATTCTAGTAAAAATGGAAAAGATGAATTATCTTCCTGAGCCTAAGAGTACTTCTGCAAAAGCAAGGAGGTAAAAACAAAATAATAGCATTAAGACTCAGAGGGCCCAGACACCCAGAACCTTCCTATGTACATCCAATTGTGCAGCCACAGTCTGAGAACAGGAACATGTGTTCCCACAGCACAGAATCAGTAAATGCTGCAGCCTGTGAGCCAGAGGAGGGTTAACAACGCCTTCCCAACCCATCCATTTGGTTTGAATTTTGCCAACATAGCAGCTGGGAGAATGGGCAGAACATAGCCCCAGTCCAGACTCAAAGGTGGTATATAGCTCAGTGGGATCTGTGTCTCTGGATAACAGCTAATGGAATTAAATGGAAATTCAACGAAGTTTTTAAGAGTCTTTTATTTGCCCCCAAAAAATTTTGTTTATGGTATTCTGATTGACATTATTCCCAATGAGAAATACTCTACAGTAGGCAGAGATCTAAAGATCTCCCACACCTAAAATTCCCATTCTATGGTTACTCTACCAAACATTGATCTAGGTGTGGCTGTAAAGGGGTTTTGCAGATGTAACCAAAGTCCCAAGTGAGTTGATCTTCAAATATGGGAATTATCAAGCAGACTTTAACCTCATCAAATGAGTCTGTTCAAAGCAGAGAGTTTTGTCAAACTAGAAGAAGGGAAGTTCAGAGAGATTTGAAGCATTAGAAAGAGTCAATTTGTCATTGCTGACTTAAAAATGCGAAAGACTTCACGATGAGAAAATGGGAATGTGACAAGAGCAGGAAGGCGACCCTCCATTTGGATGGCTGAAGAAGAACTTCCAGAAACAAACTGCATGGCCACAATGCAAAATGGTGAGTTTTCACACAAAAGGAACAGGGAATGCAAAGACCCTGGGTCAGAAATAAGCTCAATGTGTTAGAAGTTCAGAAGGAAAGCCAGCATGGCTAAAAGATGGCATAAAAGGAAAAGATAGAAGACCATTAGGTTCAAAGAGGAAGCCAGGAGCCAGATCAAGCAGGGCTTTGCTATTAAATCACTTTTAGTCTCTCCCTAAGGCTAATGGGAAGGAGAAGAGATCTCTTTAGCAGCCAGATAATGAATTTGGGAGCAGCAAGGATGAAAGCAGTTGAGCTTTAGCAAACTGTCATAACTATGCTGGTAAAAGATGATGGTATTTTGAATTACAATCAAATGTACTGGACATGGTGAGGAGGGTAAGACAAGATAATTCTTCTGATGGTAAAGATGAGATGATATTCTGATAGACTGGTTGTGGGATGTGAGGGAAAAAAGAATCCTTGGATGACCCCTACATTTTTCCCCTGAGCAAGTAAGTAACTGAAGATGGCTTTTACTCAAGTGAAGGTTATCAGGGAGAATGATACTGGAGGGAGCAGTGAGGGGAATCTAGAGTTCTGCTCTGTGCATGTTAACTTCAGGGTGTCCTCAGAAAGCCAAGGGAAAATGCTGTGCAGGTATTTAGACACTCCTGTCTAGAGTTCAGGGTGTGGGAGAGGGGAGGACTAGACAACACACCTGTAAGCACTTAGTCATAGATTATGAATAAATGTAAGGAAATGTAAAGTAGGACTTGAAGGCTCATGTCAGGCAGCATCAGGCAGAACAAAACTCCAAAATCCAGAATGGCAAAAATGAATAAAAAGATCCTCACGATGCTCTATCTAAACCTCATTCTCCACCCTTTCTCACAAGTTTAAAAACACATCCTGGGAAATTAATGTTGCTCCCTTGAATACTTTAAAATATTTTATTTATGTATTTTTTGAAAGAGGGAAAAGGAGGGAGCAATAGAAGCAGAAACATTGGCATGAGAAACATCAATAGGTTGCTTCTTGCACACGGCCTAAACGGGGACCGAACTCATAACCCGGCATGTGCGCTGACTGGGAATCGAACCAGTGGCCTTTCACTTTGCAGAACGATGCCCAACCAAATGAGGCCACCCTGGTCAGAGCTTTCCTTGAATACTTCAAACTGATCATTTTCATTCTGAAAATCACACTTAAGACCATTATTGTTGTCAAGAGAATAAAAAATGAAAACTCAAGGTTGAAAACAAATCTGCGTGTTTAACCAGACAGATGAGTCAGGGAGAACACATTATGAATAAGGAAGCAGCCAAAGAGGTGTATTTCTAAAGTGCCATGAGAGCAGAAGGTAAAGGTTCTCCTCGATGCATATTCAGTGTTTGCACAAGCAGAGGCTAAGAGAAGAATGTCAATGTAGATCCTGCGAGTTAGCCGGGAGGAGGGCTGCTATCCCGATCAAACACAGACCAGATCATCCTAGAAAGTAAATGTTACCTTGATCCCAGCCCCTATCACTCCAGGCTTTTCAGACAAGCTGATTGACAAGTGGAAACAATAGGTTGCTTTGGAAGGGCAAGGAATCCGAAGCCAGATAATCGATTGTTTTTCACGAGCCACATCTCCTTTCTACCTCATTGTACCTCCCAGGAATGTTGCAGATAGCGAACATTTGCATAATGTATGTAGTCGGGGTCTCAAAGAGTTAGGAATTCAAATCAAGACACTCAAAGCTACTAGCCTACAGTAACTAAAATCAATAATCTCTTTGCTTAAGACTCCTCCGTGAAATCGACTATCAGACCGACTATTGCTTCTACTTGGTCACTGGAGAATGGCTGCTGTGGGAAGCCCACGAGTATAAAAGCTTTAAAGCTTACAATCTCAGCTTTAAAGTTTACTGTGTGACCTTGAGCAATTTCCTCAAACCCCTGAGCCTTGATGAACTCACTAGTAAAATAAGGACTATTTTATATACCTTTCAGAATTGTTCATGACTATGAAAGATATAAATAAAATGTCTCACATGGTTTAAGGCACAGAGTAAAAGCTCAAAGGGTGTCATTTATGTCTCCAAGATCCTTCTCTCTACCTCTCAAGCACGATGTATGTGCCTGTACTTATTTCACTCTACCTTGCAGCATAATTAGCCATTTGATGTCATTCTCCCCCAAAATATGGCAACCTCCTAGAGGGAGAAGACCCTGCCGTATTCATCTCTTTATTTTCCCAGTGTTTCCAAAGTAGAAAATCTCCCATCACTGGTGCCAAATAGATTCTTGTATAATAAACCAATAAATTAAAGAGTGTAAACAGCGAAGGGGTTTGTGATCATTATTCTTCTGAATAGACCCAGGCATCTCATACCAAGTTTACCCTGGTTCACAAAAAGGGCTCCCACCAGACTTGCATTAAGTCACTCCAATAACAGCAAGCTCAGAGCCTGCCATGACTGCACCCACCACACCATGCTCAAGCTACTCATGATAAGAGCATGTGGAACCTCACCTTTATCCCCACTCACTGTGTCTTTATGTACCAGGACAAGTCTTGAAAATGGGATCTCCTCCAGACAGAAGAAACAGAACAATGGTTGGCTGACAACGGTAGGATGGGGGTGGGCGAGCAGGCCTACGAGTTTTCCTGTCAGTTATTGTGTGTTATGTGTTATTCTTGAATTGACTAGAAACAGCTCTTCCTGCCCTGGGATTCTGACAATATTTCTCCTGATCCCTAGGGTCATCTTTCCTTTTGGATGCTGTAGTCAAGCTTCAATTTCTCCTCATTTTTAATTAAAGCCCCTATCACCCATTGACTCTGCAAACTCCTTTGAAAGAGCCCGATGAGATGAAAGGTTCATTACTTTCTAATCAATTCCCAATCTGGTCATGCTTCCTCCCAGGCAGTTGGACCCGAGCCCTATGAGTCTGCTCCTGCAGCCATGCACAGAATGCGCAAGCTGGATATTCAAACAATGCACGTGGTCCAAGAGCAACTGCCCCTCGCTGATTCCCAGAGCCAAGCCGTATCCCCTGGATTCCAGTGACGTCTTCTATCCGATAATTCTCACTGTTTATACTGCCCTCCCTCCTGCAGGCATCATATTACAGTGACAAAATAGAATAAGTAGTCAGAGAATGCATTTTATAAAATTACAACTTGTCCCTCATCGGTCAAGTAAGGATGTTGGATTTGATTACCTCTAAGATTTAGCACAACTCCTTACTTCTCTTAAACTCACATCAAACTAAAGCTTGAAGAAACCTTAGAAATTACCTAACACCTTCTTTTGCAGAATGTGAAAGGAAAAAGATACTTACGATTAGTCATCCAGCCATGAAGCCTACCATCTACCTATCAAAGAACTACTGAGCTTCTACTCTGTGGCAAGGATTTATATCCTTGTTTATAGGTGAGGAAACTGAGGTTCAAGAATACGTAAGTGGGGGGATAAATGGTGAGGAAAAAATAAATTAAAGAATTGTAAATGACTTTTTATGCCAGGGTTAAAGACAAGTTCTTCTAGTCTATCTTTATTATATTCTCTTCTATTCTAATTAACTGAAAATCGTGTTTTTTTCTTAACAAGAAGAAGCACTATTTTCTCATTTTAATTTGGAAATCAGTAAATAAGGTCATACCTCAACATTTTTTCTAGTGTGTAATTCATTTATTTCCCTCAGAGTGATGTTTATTTAAAGCTTCATTAAGTGGGAAACCTTTTGAGCCAAGACCAGATGGACCAAACCAATGAGTGAGCTCAGAGGGAATAAGGTATGATGTATTATCTCCATGACTGTTCACCTGCTCTTCTTTGATGTGGTTGGTGGTCTTGGCTCTGAGTGGATCTGGGTAGGGGTAGGATTACTCATCCCTGGATGCTCTCAAGTAAAAGAAGGAATAATGCCAGGTCTGCTGCTCTGGAGAAGGTTTTGTGGATGAATGAAACTGAAAGTGCTTGGATGTAAGTAAATGTTCTGCATGACACCAGCTTTAGTTTGTCCCACTTCTATGGTCTATTGCTATGAGTAGGGACGTTCCTTGATCTGGTCATCATGAGCCAGATGAAGAGATTGAAAACTGCCAGTGAGATGATATACCTGAGCTCCAGAATTTAAGAAACATGGCAGTTATTGTGCTCGAAGATTAATGCAGTTTGATACTTTTGACGTGCTCAGATATGTCCAATACCTAAAATACTTTCATTGATATGGCACTTTGTGAAGAATTTTCAGTACAACATATGCATCAAATTACTATGAATCTTTTTCACATCGTTATGTTTGATTGTCTCCAAAAATAAGTACTCTTTTGCCAAAGATGAAGAGAAGCTGAAAGTTGATATCAGCTCAAACTGCAACTTTACTTCCTTCACAGATGGGGACTCACTTGTGAAGGATTTTTCCCCCTCTATCATCAGAGGGCAAAGCAATACAGTAGAGGTGTGCAAGGTGAAGAAAATAGAGTTTACGTTTTTATGTTTGCTTTAAGTGCTTTAAAATTCTGCAATAAATGTTTATACTCTAAGCAATTTCACCTTGGACATGAGACTTCTTTCTCTCCAGGAGGCTATCTATTCTTTCACAAACACTTTTATTTCTGCTCTTACAGAATGGCACACCAACCATACTATTCAGCATAGATCAGAGGTCAGAGTGCTTCAATGTGATCCTACTTGACAACCCCAAAGACTCAGATGACCATCTAGATTTAAAACATACCCCCAAATATCTTTTCTAACTTACCTTTTCTCCAGTAATATGACTGGCACACTTTAATATTTAACCAAACCAACAGGAAAAAGGCTTCAAGTTATATAAAAGTTTTGACTAGCTAGTTTTTTTTTTACTCACTTGCTTGCATATTCATCACTTCCCTTGTGGTATTTCCATCTTCTCATCTTGGGATTCTAGAAAACAAATTTCATCAGTTTCATGAGAATAAGACTATTATTCTCTCCCAAGTCTCTGGATTAAATGGAAAGGTTATCCATCAACAATGTCTTTCCCCTTAAATGATGGTGAATACCACAGGTATGTGAAAATGAAAGGAGGAGCTGGATATCCTTCTATAGGCAGAAAGGTACTCCCTATAAGATTCATTTCCCTATTGACATGAGCATCTGATAAACATACAAAATATTCTCAACACTGTGCTAGCGATTTTCACACACACACCTCATTTGATACCCTTACTAACCAAATTTTGCAGATGGGCAAAAAATAGTTCATAAAAGAACTAAAAAAACATGCTAGTTACAGAGCTACTGAATAGTAGAACCAGAATTCAAGTTCACTGAACCATCAGGTCCCTGTGAGGACAACAATAGTCAGTTGCAATTCCTGTGCACTAACTCTCCTGGCTTCCCAGCTGCCCTCACATCTTCCATCATCAGTTAGGAGAGTGATGGCTCCATGCCTTTCATTGAAGCTATTTCAGCACTATGACTGGGGACAGGTCCCATAGACTGCACAAAGGAGGAAGGGCTCATTTAAGGATTTTTTTTAAAATACATTTTATTGATTATGCCATTACAGTTGTCCCATTTCCCCTCCTTCATTCCCCTCCACTCCCCCTCCCACCCACACTCCCCACTACTCTTGCCCTCTCCCTGTCTATTTTCTCCCTACCGTCTATGCTACTTATTCCTCCTCCCACTCCCCTGTTGCTAACCTTCCAGGTGATTTTTTAAGAACTACTAGAATTATACTTTTTCATAATGTTTTCATTCAGCATTTTCTGATTTCCTCCGGATCTGAGGTGTGAAGATGCCACCACTGAATTAACAGCCCACAATTATTCAGAATTACCTAGGTGAAATTGACTCTATTTTTCACCCCCTCGTAATCATTTTTGTTTTCTGTAAGTAAATTAATAAAAGTAGAACTAAGTAAATAAATAAAAACTGGTGAAGACAGTCAAAATAGTGAAATCAAAACCCTTATATACCACATCCCCAAATGCCTCTGAAATTCTCTCTTTCTAGACCTGAGACAAGACTTAGATTTGTGTTTCTTTCGCAGTTTTAGTTAAGTATTCGAATTTTCAACACCCACTAATACAGTGCTTACTTTTCCCACAGAGAGACTTGTTAAAGGACCCTATTTTTCTTCATATGTCTACATTGTATCAAAGCTGAGCCCAGAAACCTACCACAGGACACCCAATGTTTCAACGAATTTCAGAAGTAACAGCGTGAGACAATGAAAAAGCCTCCTTGAAACATAGCATTTCCTTTTCTTCCAGGCACTGGAGGAATTTGGTTTCCAGTATCAATTTTATCCTGCAGCTTTAATTAAGACCCCTGTAACGTATTGATCCATGTGGTATGAAGACTTACCTTGGGGGCAGGAGGAATCATAAGCTAAATAAACAGTAGTAAGCAGGGTGTCAGGAGGATCAAAGAAAGACTCAAGCTTGATCCAATTGATGTGTTAAAGACAGAAGCAGGAGCTGCAGGGGGGGAAAGATGAGCTCGCCAACTTCCCCAGTGCCCTTATTTGTGCGTGAACATTCCGTCTGCTTGCCCTTCTGTCTTCGTGTGTCACTGATGGAGATGAGACCAGGCTGGTCCTGAGAGGAGCATGGTAGACCAGTAGCTTGATGTTTTCCCCTGGTAAGCTTACGGTGAAGCTTTTTAATTCCTGACAATCAGGAATGAAAATCCCTCACTCATGGTTTTCGGGGCCTGCCATGTCATATATGTTCACTGTACCACTAACACCACCATCAATACTGGCTATGAGACAAATCTCTTAAAGAATTCTGTTCTCAATCTTGCTGAAATAAAGTAATCTAATGTGTGTGTGTGTGTGTGTGTGTGTTTGCATAACCTGAATGAATCAGGGTGATAATAGGGGCAATATAGATACTTCGAATTAATAATGTGATTCAGGTCCAGCAAAGGATCTCCAGAATGCCAGGTTCATGAATAAAAGAAGCAATATTATTATTAAAGCAATAACAACATCCAAGGGAGAGCCTCTCTCTAGAGCACCTTGTCAAGGCCCTAAAACGTATAGCTTTAAGGAGCTCCTACCCTTGAAGAAACACTTAGCCATATGATATTATGCACATATGGGCCACAAAGCACTCATGTTGGGCATGGTATTGGGGAGGGTACCAATCATCAAGATGGTGAATCTTCACTCAGGTGAAAAATTATTGAGGTACAAACTAATACCCTAAGGATGCAAAGACCTCTGGATTAGGATTTTAAAAAAACACTAAAAACTTGTACCTGATGAAGTATTTATGTAACAAAGAAGCAGAAGAAGAAAGGGAGGGGAGAAGGAAGGAGGAGGAGCAAGAGGAGGAGTAGGAGGCTGGGCCTATTTCTTGAGCATCTACTATGTGCCAAGCATGACTGTAAATAATTTTTGTGTATTAACTTATGTAACCCTCATAGCAACCCTGTGAGTGAGCTCCTATTACAAGCTTCATCTTTCAATATTTTATTTCTTTTATTTTTTTATTTTTAGAGAGAGGGGAAGGGAGGGAGAAAGAGAGGGAGAGAAACAGCAATGTGTGGGTGCCTCTCACATGGCCCCCACTGGGGACCCAGCCTGCAACCCAGGCATGTGCCCTGACTGGGAATCGAACCGCAACCCTTTGGTTCACAGCCCAAGCTCAATCCACTGAGTTACACCAGCCAGGCCACAAGCTTCATCTTTCAGTTAAAACACTGAGACTTAGAGAGTGATTGACCCATTGACCCAATGTCACCCAACTGAAAAAGCTTTTAACTCTAAAGCCAGTGCTCTTAACCTCTATAAAAAGACAAAAGAGAAAGAAAGAAAGAAGAGAAAGAGATGGAGGAGGAGGAAAGCATGCATTTTAAGTGCTTTCTCAACAGATTTTCATCTCTATAAGAGCATTGTGAAAGAACACTGATACAGTAACTTACTATGTGGCCCTCTATTAAAAAAACATTTTCCAACCACTGAAATAATATACATGAAAATGACATGCAAATGTGTAGGATCCTTAAAAAGGAAGGTAGTACATCTTTGTTACATGGCCCTCACCTAAATCCTTCCTTTTTTCCACTTCCCAAATGGTAAAAGTTCATAATTTCAGATACTTGAAATGTAGATATTGGGAGTATTGGTGAAATTTCAAAAATCAAATCCTTCCTGTACTCCCAGATAAAACTCTGGAACAGCTTAAATCACACTTTTGCTTGTGAAGCAGCAACTTGGAAAACTAATATCCATGTTTTCCTCCATGCAGTGATCAGAAAAACTGTCTCTACCCATCAGTTCCTCTGTGGCTTCATGGGAAGTCCAAACGAACTTTAGGATACGAACAACAGGGTTAATTTTCTAGCTCTACTACTTCTTGGTTGAGCAAACTTCACTTCTTTGAGCCTATTTCTTCATCTACATGTAAATTTCACCCATCTCTGAGCCCAAATTTAAATCCTCCATAGCACATAATTTTGGCAGTTTCTGTATAGCCATAATTAATGAAGAACAAGTTTGAAACAGAAAATGCTGAGCATATGGGTATTCCGGAGACATATCAACATCATTATCAGGAAAAATGAGATGTCATTCAGTGTATGCATAGCAGTTTTCAGATCCAACCCAAATGAAAATTAATATCCCTCCCTTTGGTGCAATATGGACCAAATATACACAATCTGCCCTAATAGCAACATTATAAGTGACTTTGAGTACAATAAATAATATAACATAGGAAATAATTGCATATTCCTTCTATATTTCTGATATTGGGCAACTCCACGTGCCTGGTTGGTGCCAGAAGAAAGTCCTAAAGAATTTTATCAGTTTGTCCAAGCTTTCCTTTTGTTCAGATAATTTTTAATATCCAGCAATAGATTTTAAGTAAGCAGATTTACTTAGAGTTTATCACATGTTGAATAACCAGCCAGATGGGGATTTCAATGTATAGCTTCTATATCCCCATGTGCAGACACAGCATTGTGACGGGAGAAGCTTGTTCTGCATCTTGCAGAGTATCCCTGTCCTGAATGCTCAGATCCTATTGGAAAGAAAATTACTTTTATTCACAGCTTCCTGTTTGCCAAGCATACCACCAATACTCTCATGTTTCTCTCATGATACCTAGGTTTTATAGATGCAGAGACTGAGGTTCATCAAGATAAGTAACTGGCCCAAGGTCACAGGAGAGAAGTTAAATCCTCCATCTTTGAGATTACAGGCCTTCAAGAATAGAACGAATCCCTCATGGGAAGTCTCAGGCACCTATGACATACAGTGGTGATTAAGAATTTGTGATTAAAAACTCCTTCTTGGAGATCCTCAAATGAGCACAAGGTTCTATCAGTGCTTCTCTTTGTATCAAAGTACCTGTGCCTGCCCAATGTATCAGAATTTCAGATTCTCCTGGTGGATGGAGGAGTGAGATGGGCTGGCCAAACAGAGATCACCAGCAGGGAAAAGATTAAGTGCAAGCTTTCTGAACCTCACAGATAAAATCAGCAAGGAAAGTTGGAGGAGATCTTTGCACTTTGTGGGCCCTCTGAAAACAGTTATCAAATCAGAGAGGAGAAAACCAATAATATCATTTGTTTCTTACAAAAGTAACCAGACTAATAGGAATTTAGGAAGACTGATTCTCTGGACTTTAATTTAGGCTTTTGTCTATCTGTATGTCTGTCCCATCACACACTAGACAGCAGTATATACTATAACAGTATGTAAACACTAGATAATCAGATGAATGACAACTGAGTAAAAAAATGAATGCATGAATGAATGAATGAATGAATGAATGAATGGATGGATTCCCCCAAAGCTATAACCAGCAAATCAGATAACCCATAGACTTCTAATCAAATCAAGAAGGGTCTCTAATGACAATAATGAAACTTAAACTCTAGAAACCTTTCAGTTTCAGAGGGTTCTTCCAAGGTCCTGGGAAGAGCTATAGCAACATCTTCACAAGATCTTAAGATTTTTTTCAAAATTTGAAAGAGTAAAAAGTTTAAACCACAAATGCTTACAACTTCTGTATCTGTTCCCTTATGTGGAATGACATTAGAGAAGCCATCTGTATCTCTTGATCAGCTAAGGAAGGGCACATATTTTGTTTGGGTTCAGTGGGGCATGTGGCTCACAGTCCCTTTCATACAAAGTCATTGCTATAGGAAAGTCATAATAACTTCCAGAAATATTCTTACTGCGCTGACTCACCTGGCATCATGGACTTGAGGGGGAAGCAGAGTGCAACCATGCGTCCCAAGGGCCTTGGCATCAGAAGTGTGTAGGCAGTGATGGAAAACTAGGTTTCAAATGTGTGGGTGCAGAAGCTTGCCTGCGGAAACTTCTTCCAATCCACAAGCAGGTAAATTTGTGAGCAGAGGATTTCATTCTAATCAATCTCAAGTCAAAATGAAAAATTTCTTCCATCAGGAATATACATGATGATGTGTCTTAAACAATTATAAATGCATTCTTTATTGATGTTAATCATGTAAAACATTAATGCATCAAACCAGATCCTTGTGTTAGTATGATACAAACCTGTAGCAGTACAACAGACAGCACTACATCAGGTTTCATGTTCCATGTGTGCCAATGTATCAAATGGGACCCAAGCATATTGGATACCTCTATATATTCGATTATGAATCGCAATACCATGTGGCCACAATTTTAATGCATTATTTGTAATCGTGCCTTAATTTCAGAATATTTTTGTACATGTTTATACAATGCTCCACGTAAACATTCAAATAGATCTGCATAGAGGTATATACATAAATATATAAATGCAGTTAAGATTATTAATTAATAGGAATTTTTAGGTAATCAGTAAAATGTATATTTTCTAGGCTTTTCTTATTTGTGGTATTTTTCAGCACTTTTAATGTTACAATTTGTGGGATTGATTTTCTTATTAAAAGTAAATATTCATTTTTATGCCTAATTTTAAATGTATTTTAAATGCTGTTTGTCTTAGATCTGCACACCTGGACATGCACATACACACAGACTAACTACCTCGGCATCCAGCCCTGCAACACCCAACTCCGCCACTAAACTCAGAGGGGTGCTTTTTATCAACAGGTCAGCCTTTGAATTGTTTTCAATTTGTTTTTGTTTTCTCTTCCCACCTTAAATAGCACATGATTCAGAGCTTGGTTATAGCAAAAAGCCAAAGAGTATGCTGGGGACACTGGGGCTGGCCAGTGACGGAGCAGGCAGTAGGGGCGGGATACGCTGACCTTCTGATCCTTGGTCCATTTTCTCCCCATGCACCTGATCCAGAGAATCAGCACCCGGAAGCTCTCCAGGTCTGTGGAACCAACATCCTGCCCCTGTTGCTCTCCTGGTTGGTCTGCGCCCTCTCCCTGCTCTGCTCCAGCCTCCCCAACACATTTACTGCACTTGTAGGCTTTTCCGTACATGCTGGCTCATGTCAGAGTAACAGATGAATCCTGGTAAAGGGCACTGGCTCGGGGCTGCATTTATCAGCAGCTGTTTTCTGTCAGAGCTGGCAAAATTCGTCCTGGACCTGGGGGAAGGAAACAGCTGCTGAATGAGTCAGGGGGACTCTGGGTGCCTAGTTATGAAGCTTGTGTGCACGGGCAGCACGGCCATACCTGAGGCATGCCATTTCCACCCGCCAGATTCTTTAAAAACTTCTCATACCATTACTAAAAATAAAAAATAAAAGAGAGCCTCCTTAAACATTTCTCTCAAATACATGTACACCATGTCTCATTTTTCCTACAAGCTTCCATGTTCTCCAACAACTACACAGAGCTGAAGTTACTGGCGGAGCCCCAAGGGCAGACTCAAACCTGCCGAATGAGGTCAGAGATAGAACTAGCTCAGTTTTGATGCTTAGTGTGTGGAAACTGCTAGTTAAGTCAGCCAGCAATACATCACACAGTGGTTGAGTTGGTAGAGGCATATGACAACAGCATTCTTCTCTAGAAGATAATTCAAGATGAGCAGAGAGCCTCTTGTTTGCTCTTTGCTACTGGGTCACTAAAACCTGACCTTTCTGGAGACATATTGCTCATTATTAATAAACATGTCATGGGAGGATGCAATGCTAGACAGAAATACCAAGGGACCAAGATGTGGTGCCTATCCTCCGAGTTCCCAATTTAGCATTAGAAAAAAGACAATGATTCCACGACAGCACGTGTTACCAAGTTCTGTGGCCTGGGAACTTACAGAGATCATCAGTGGTGCCTCTGTAATAAGGAAGCACAGAAGGCTTCTGAATGATGAGTGAAATTCATCAGACAGAAAGACAGGCAGGAGAGCATTCTGGGAAGAGAAACAACAAGAGGAAAGGCTCGGGGGGGGAAAGGTGCCATGTATTCCAAGGCCCATGAGGAAATTGGCCTGGCTAAGGTACAGAGTGATACCCGGAGATGCTGCTGAGGGTCTAAGCTGAGCCAGCCTCCTACCAAACCTAGTGAAGGCATTATTAAAGGCATTTCCATGCGTTCAACTCACAAGTTTGACAATCAACAGTTCTTACATCTCCTATATTTCCCATTTTAAAAATATGAAAACGTTAGTGACCGCCATTGCCAGGATTTTGCTCCGGAAGTTATTTTATGGGGTTCAATTGATGATCCCTTTCAGCTCCACCTGGCAATGTTTCCGTACTGGAGCACCTCCAAGAATTGACTCAAGCTTCAATTAAATGAGAAAATTGTAAGCAGAGGCAAGGCAATTACAGGCAGCCCAGGTGAAATAAGGCAGGTAGGATTACTTCTCTAGACTACGCTTCAAATTCAATGTTAGTTAATTAACTCCATAGAGCTTTAGCTTGTTTTCCTGCCCACATGTAATCTCCTCCCAACTAGTCAACTGAAGTACAAGAAAATGAGATCTTTCAGGGCCATGAAGGACATACGGCATCCAGCACAGTCATGTGGGCAAACCCTGTGAGACCACAGTTACTATATTTGAAGCCTCAGCCACCACTGTCCTGAGCTGAACTCAGTAATTATTCCATTACTGGAGCCACTCTGTGCTTTCTTTAGCTGCGAATGTCAACAAATCCAGGTGGGTATATGGAGTTGGTATATATAAAGGAGAGATTCTTTTTGACAAATATATGTATGAACACATGCATTTTATTTTGTTTTATTTTTATTTTAATTGTTGTTCAAGTACAGTTTTCTTCCTTTTACCCCCATCCCAGCCCATCCCCCAAGTCCTTTCCACCTCCCTCCCATTTCTACCCACTCCTTGTTATTGTCCATGTGTCCTTCATACTTGTTCCTGCAAACCATTTACCCTTTCCCCCCGAAATTCCCTCCCTCTCCCCTCTGGTCACCGTCAGCCTGTTCTCAATTTCAGTGTCTTTGGCTATATTTTTCTTGTTTGTTTTGTTGCTTAGGTTCTTGTTAAAGGTGAGATCATATGGTATTTCTCTTTCACTGCCTGGCTTATTTCACTCAGCATAATGCTTTCCAGTTCCATCCATGCTGTTGCAAAAGATAGGAGCTCCTTCTTTCTTTCTGCCACATAGAATTCCATTATGTATATGTACCATAGTTTTTTGATCCATTCATTTACTGATGGGCACCTAGGTTGCTTCCAGCACTTGGCTATTGTAAATTATGCTGCTATGAACATTGGGGTGCATAGGTTCTTTTGGAATGGTGTTTCAGGGTTCTTGGGATATAATCCAAGCAGTGCAATTGCTGGGTCAAAAGGCAGTTCCATTTTTAGTTTTCTGAGAAAATTCCATACTGTTTTCCATAGTGGTTGTACCAGTCTGCAATCCCACCAGCAGTGAACTAGGGTCCCCTTTTCTCCACAACCTCTCCAACACTTGTTGTTTGTTGCTTTGTTTATGATGG
>PVKM010020353.1:0-23437 GCA_004027735.1 Carollia perspicillata | reverse complement strand
GGAGCACTTTCTGGGCCACAGCGTGGGGAGGGAGAGCCCAAGCACAGCGTGACAGTCTCAGTGAGCTGAGGAAACAAAATTTGGAGAAGCTGACACAGCTCCTTTGAGGGGCAGAGTGTCAGAGGAAGAATACCACAGCTCTGTCCTGGTCTTGAGCTGAATGACCTGCCCTGGTGTAGTATGAAATTCTGCGAAGCCAGGCAAAGAATGACCATAATGTGTATAAACTCAGTAAATTACTGAAAACCTATAGAGTTCCCTCCGGGGCTGGGAGATATTGGAGTGTCAGCCAGTTGGAGTAGACTGGAGCCCAGGATATTCACGAGGGGCTCCAGGAGAGCCAGGCCGTACAGTAGGGCATGCAGATCAATGGGACACTAGAGACCCATGGAAGGCTGACTGATTTTCATGAAAGGTGCTAACGTAGCTCTGCAGAGGAAGAATAGCCTTTAAACAAATGGTAGTGAAACAACTATGTATCTGTGTGCAAATCAATGAACTGTAATCTTTTCTCACATCATATACAGTGAATGACTCAAAATTGACTGTAGAGTTAAGAGTGTAAACTGTAAACACTTCTGGAAGAAAACAGAAGAGAAAATTGTCTCAACCTTGAAATGGGCAATGATTTCTTAGGTTGAACATACACACGCAAAAACATGAACTTTAAAAGAAAAAATGGTGGCCCTGGTTGGTATGGGTTGGTTGGAGCACTGTCCCCTAAACTGAAAAGTTGGGTTCGGTTCCTGATCAGAGCGTATGCCTAGGCTGTGGGTTCAGTCCCCAGTCGTGGTGAGTGTGAGAGACAGCTGATCAATGCTTCCCACATCGATATTTCACTCCCTCTCTCCCCCTCTCTCTAAGATCAGTACGCATGTCCTTGGTTGAGGACACAAAAGAAAAAAATGAATCGAGCATAGATTAGTAACTTCTCTTAAAATGCCATTAAGAAAATGAGAAGGCAAGCCAAAGATTAGAAAAAATATATTTACAAGGCATATATTGACAAAGAACTTATATTCAGAATATATAGAATAATAAGTTGGAAATAACCCATTAAAATGGGAAAATGGCTTGAAGAGAAAATTATGAGAATGGCCAATAAGCACATGGAACAATGCCCAATGTCATTAGCCACCAGGAAAATGCAAATTAGAACCACAGGGAGATACTACTGCATACTTGAAACGGTGTAATGCCAGGTGTTGGAAAGGATGTGGAGCAACTGGCACCCATGTGCATTTCTATAGAATGTGAAAATAACCCCTTTCATACTATACAGATTGTTGGAAAACAATTTGACAGTCCTTTTAAAATTCAATGTACAATGAACCCTATGATCTGGTCATCTGACTCACAGGTCACTGTGGAGTGGAGTGGAAAGGAAGGGAGGGCAAGAGCAGAACGGCAATAGGAGCATTACAGCCGTATGAGCACAGTGAATGGGTTAACAATGGATTTATCCATGCAGTGGAATTCTCAGCAATAAAAAGAAGTGAACTCTCGATACATGCAACAACATGATAAATTTCAATAGTATGTTAATTTAAAGAACTGAGATTAGAAAGAGAACAAATGGTGGATTTCATACATGTGGAATTTTAGAAAAGGCAATTTGTAGGGCTAGAAAGCAGACTGGTGGTTGCCTAGGCCTGTGTGTGTAGGTGGGTGGGGTGGGGGGTAGTGCTGGTGAGGGTTTGACTGGTATAGGGGGTGCCCAGGAGCCTTGTGGTGTGGTGGAGTTGTTCTGTTTCTTATTCTTCTTTTTTTAAAGACCTTATTTATTTATTTTTAGAGTGAGGGGAGGGAGAGAGAAGGGAGGGGGACATCAACGTGTGGTTGCCTCTTGTGTACCCCCTACTGGGAACCTGGCCCACAACCCAGGCATGAGCCCTGACTGGGAATTGAACCGGCAGCCCTTTGGTTTGCAGGCCGGTGCTCAATTCCCTGAGCCACACCAGCCAGGACAGAAGTGTTCTGTTTCTTGGTTATGATGGTAATTGCAGGGATGTCTACATTTGTGACAATACTTAGGTACAGTTGGTGAAAAATAAGTTATTTTATTTTTTGAGATAGATTCTCCCACAATGTTTTAAAAAAGTTTTCAGGTTACCCCTGCAGGCTTTAGGATATTTTGTTCTCATTCCATTTGTTATTTTTAAATGGATAAAAAAGTATTTTTTCTTTGTAGTTATATGAAAACATTGTAAAAAACAGTAATCTCAGGCATACTGAAAAATGAAAATCCCTCTTTTATCTGAGTATGTCTCTCTTATCAGAGTAAATTAATTTGAGAAATATTCTTCCAGACTTTTTCATGCATATGTAAAATAAAAATTTGTATAAGTAGAATTATATAACAGTCCTGCCCTGTCACCCATTCCCTCCATTTACTTGTATCACTGATATTTTTCCATGATGATACACAGATATTTTGTTTTAGCCTTTTAATTGTGTGAACGTATGATAGTTATTCAATTCATTTCTGATGGGTGTATTTATTTTTGTTTTCTTTTTTTGCATTGTGACCATCTTGGTTAGGGGACTTGTCTTAAAACTGCATTTGCATGGCAAGCCCATGGAATTTATTTTAGTAACATAGTTATTTGCTGTGGCTTCTGGGGGTGAACAGTTAGGAGGTCCTCCTGCGTCTGGTCTGTCGCCCTGTTTGTTTCATCTTTGATAAGGCTTTGAAGGTGGTCTTACTCCACCACAAAAGAAGAAATGTGAAACAGATTTTCTCCTCAGCTTCCTGTCTCTCAGTGTCTTTCTAACAGTGATAGAACGATTACAATACCACTGCCCCCAGCCTTGGGGTGGTACTTACCTTTGGACACCTCTGCTACCTGGAGAGCAGTGGCTTGAGTACATCATGAAAGTGCCACTTAGGTTACCCCTGCAGCCTTGTACTTGCCCTGCCTGTTTACATTGAGGGCCTCTGTCCTTGAATAGACGTTTCTCAGATCACTGTCCGTGCTCACAGTAGGTTTACTAGGTCAAATACAGGCTGTCCTGTTAAATCTGAATTTCAGATAAACAGCAAAAAACTTTTACTTTAAATATGTTTCAAATGTTGCATGGAGCATCCTTATACTTATTATTTGTTGTTTATCTGAAATTCAAATTTAACTGGGTATATTGTGTTTTTATTTGCTGGGTCTGGCCACTTTAGCTCATGGGGAACGTGGCGGGTTCTGCCAAGACCCAGCAAACCTGGATTTCGTGCATTTCGATGACTGCACATTTTGGTGACCTGACCAAGAGTATAGTGATGCTAAGTCAAATAACTCAGTGGATGTGTGAGTGTTTACTATATTCTTAGAAAGTGAAGACTCCTGATTTTTTCCTCTTCCACCCTCCTCCCCCAGTAAAAATGGCTAACTCCTGTACACAGTACGAAACAATGATTATCTGCCTGTCTGTAGCGGTGGCCTCTGGTTCCTGGTGCTTGGCAGTGGAAAACCTCACAAAGATGTACGTGGCATTGCAGATTAGCAAATGTAGAGTCCACGAGCACCTGTTAACAGTAGAACGTATTGCGCTTTATCGTTCTTTAAGCCAGGCTACAGATGCTTCAATGCCTCTTTGGTTTCTGCGAAGTGCATGTTGTTGACTAAGATAAGCACTCTTGTTCTCAGATATGTTACTGTCTTGCCAAGGAGTTGGATTTGTAAACCAATAATTATAGTGCAGGATAATGAAAAGTGATACTATTAGGCAGACAACTTGTTTTGGAAGTATTTGGATGGAAAAACTGATTGGAGGATTATGAGAAGGTTCTCTGGAACCTGGCCCTTAGTGGATGAAAAGGGTTTGGACAGATACAGAAGGTATTTCAGATCATAAAAGAATATGAAAAATAGTCATGGAAGCTCTCACATTTGGGAATTAGGGGCAAAGCAAGTAATTGGACAGCTATGTGATGTAATGTAGGAAATAAGACAGTTAAGGCTGTGAAGGTGGTATATTTCTTTCTGGGGGTTGCTGGAACAAAGTAGTATAATCCTGGTGTCTTAAACAGAAGGTATTTATTGTCTCGCAGTTCTGGAAGCTAGGAATTCAAAATCAGGGTGTTGGCAGAGTTGGTTCCTTCTGGTGGCTGTAATGGAGAATCTCTTCCATGTTTGTCTCCTAGCTTCTGGTAGCTTCTGGTGCTCCTTGGCTTGTAGGTGGTGTTCTCCCTGGGTCTTCACATTGTCTTCCTTCTGTATGTGTCATCTTTGTGTCTGAATTTGCCCTTTTTATAAGGGACCTGCTCATATTTGGATTAGGGTTTATCCTAATGGTCTCATCTTATCTGAATCACCTTGCAGGGACTGCTTCCAAATAAGTTCAGATTCACAGGTACTGGTGGTTAGGGCTTCACCGTCTTTTGGGGGCCACAATTCAACCTTTAATAGATGAATGAGGTTTATATTTCAAAGAGTGTGTGAAGAGCAATGTTTACTATGTTAAACTTTCCTTTTAGACAAATGGGAATTGTGAAAGCTTTTGCACAAAGAAGTAATACAGACAATTCTGACTGTAATGTGAAAAGATGCCCTCCAAAGTTGAGGGCAAGTATAGTGTGTTTGTACACTATTATTACAGTGTAAAATAGCCCCACCTGTTCTGTAGAAGGTTAGCAGCCTTCTGCAGAATTCCAGTCTTCAGTTGTTTCATGGTTTAGAAAATTTGACTTATTTTCTCCTGGTAGGGTGGGGGTGGTGGTGGTTCAAAGTATAAAATAGTCTCAGATAGCCCTGGCTGGTGTGGCTCAGTGGATTGATTGCTGGCCTGCAAACCTAAAGGTTGCCGGTTCGGTTCCCAGTCAGGGCACATGCCTGGGCTACAGGCTGGGTCCCCAGGTGGGGGCATGTGAGAGGCAAGCAATTGACCTATCTCTTGCACATCAGTGTTTCTCAAAATTAAAAAAAAAAGTCTCAGACTAATGGTACTATTAAATATGTTATTAGATTTCAGAGGCATGAAAGAAGTTATAAGTCTCTTGGATTACATATAAATAAAACATTCACTGTTTGGTTTAATACTAGTTTAGCTGTTCCTTATGATGCTTCTTTCTAAGTTTCTGATGAGTGGAGACCGCATCGATCATTACCTGTCCTATGCTTCTCAGTAGCAGCTGCTTTGTAGCTGGGCGGGGCTGCCTGTAGTCTGTGGTTACAGAGCTGAGCAGAAGGCATGATGATTTGACTGTAATTCTATTCAGTTTGTGTGAAGGAATCTTTTTTAATGGTAAAAAGTTGGACTCAAATTTTTGCCTTACAAGAATAGGAAATACTATGTTAATATTGAAGCAGATACTGCCTTTTATAAAAATTGGAAGCAGCTGCATCTTTGTGTAATTTATTTAAAACTTTTGTGAAATGTTTGATACAAAGTAAAGAGTGTATAAAATATATATGTTTCAGCCTAAGAATAACAAGAAGAATATATATTTCCTATCATTCAGGTTAAAAAAATAGAAATTACTGGTATTTGAGAATGCAAATTATGTCCAGCTATCATCTCTACCCTGTCTGTCCCCAGAGGTGCCATTACCCTGACTTAGGTGTTATTTCTTTTCTTCCTAGTGTTATTGTGTGTGTATATGTTCCTAAATGACGTACTGTTCACTTTGAAAAAATGAGTAGTGTGCCAAGCTAGCTGAGCTCGGAAAGGGCAGCACTGCCACAGTTAGATGGAGGCGCCCAGGAGAAGGGCCGACGAGCTCGGCATCAGGGGCGCTGAGTTTCGGGGGCTTCTGCTCAGGCAGTCAGTAAGCGGTGTCGTGAGTTAGCTCCTGGAGACACGGGCCAGCGTTGTCGGGAATCTGGCGGGGCTGTAGTACGGACCCTGTATTACAGGTTTGTTCAGCGGGTATGTGGTCACCTAGAAAGAGTGCTGTTCTTTACTTCTGATTTCTGTGCTCCTTGTAGTCGTCTTTCAGCACTTTGGAGTACATCAAAGCAGAGCTCATCTGGGAGGAGAAAGGAGTGTTCTCAGCTAGCTGATCCAGGTAGCAAGGCAAGGTGGGGTGAGTGGGTGCATCCAGGCAAGCTAGATATGGATAACAGTCTGGAATAGGCGTTATCAGGGCCTTCTGTGCTGTGAAACAGTGTCAGCATTTATCTTGGAGTTGACAGTTGGTGGTGCTGTCTCCGGAGTCACATCACACTGCGCTGGTTCCCCTTTAAATCCAGCGCACAGCTGGCACTCTGGGCTCTCTCCTCACAGGCCTCCTCCATGTCGGAGCTCCTATGTTCTATATCCTAAGTTGTCTTTTTATTAAACATTTACCTTTTTTTTTTAATGGAAAACACTTTCCAGTTGCTTCTTGAGAAAGGATGCAGGAAGGTCAATGTTTTGAGCTCTTTCACATCAAAGAAAACCTTTATTCTACTTTCATAAGACGGTTTGACTGGGTAAAAAATTCTAGGTTGAGAATAATTGTCCATTATAATTTTGAAGAAATGACTCCATTGTCATCTTCCTCCCAGTATGATGGCTGAGAAGGCTGAACCGAGTCCTCAGTCTTTCTAGAAGCTTGTAGAACCTTCTTCGTGTCCCCAGTATTACGATGTTTCACAATGGTGTGCCTCAGCGTGGGTCTCCCTTAATTTTTTATGCTAACACTCGGTAGGTCTTCTCAAATGGGCAGTTTATGTCCTTCAGCTCTAGAAAAATTTCTGGAATTCTTTGATTTCTTGCCAACTTTCCTTTCCCCCTCCATTTTCTTATTTCTGGAACTCCCGTTATTCAGAGATTGGGCCTCCAGGATTGGGCCTCTCCTGTCGTTCTCTTTTCTCTCCTGTTTTCCGTTGCTTGATCTTTTTTCTCTGGTTCTTGGAAGACTGCCTCAATTTTATCTTCCAAGCCTCTGTCTTTTTGAGGTATTGTGTTTTTAATTTCTAAGAACACTTTATTTTTTAATGTTATTTATGGTATTCTGTTCTCATTTTATGGGTATAAAAATCTTTTTTCTCTGTGAAGAATATGGATGTGTGTGTGTGTGTGTATCCTGTGTCTTAGATAGCTGGTAATACTTAGCTGTCTGCTCATGATTAAAAGTTGAGGACTAAAGCCAGCCAGTGAGTCTGCTTACTTGAATGTGTTTCTGCATAAATTTAGAGAAAGCTGGCGATAATAAAGCCACGTTTCGAGCCTTAAAGACGTTAAAGTCGTTGAGGTCCCCGACAGTGGCTGTAAGAAATGTAACGGGAGTTGAGAGCTAGAAGGCTGACTGGGAACTGTTTCTGGTACAGGGGTGATACTGGCAGATGTGCCTAATACACCTCAGAGTTGCCCTTGTTTCTCCCTCTCCGACCTTTGCTGAGGTGGGGAGGGCTGGTTGCCTAGCGTCATGGACGAGCAAGTGTGTCTAGGAATCAAAGTGCTTTTCAAATAGGTTTAACAAGATCTTCCTTGTTTTTTTTTTTTACTTTTTTTAATTTAAAAAAATTTTTTTTTATTTTAATTGTTTTTCAGTACAGTTTTCTGTCTTTTACTCCCATCCCATGATCTTCCTTGTTTTGAACCTCCTCCTCTTTCTCTACCACCTGCTGCTGTTCCATTTCCAGGAGTCATTGGGATTGCCTTCTGAGGATTCTCCAGTGTAGTGAGTCAGGCTACGGGTTGGCTTTCCTGGGTCCGCCAAACCACCTAATAATATTTACCCACCCACTTTCCATCTTCCAAGGTTTTGTTACTCTTAGTTCTTCTCCTTACAGGTTTATGTCTAAAAGTCTGAAAGTTTTCATGAGAGAGTGAAGTTTCGTGCATGTTTTTAATTTGCCATCCCCATCCTAAAGCTCCGATTATTTAAAACGTTTAGTCTGTGCCTCACCTCTTAACTGGAACCCATTGTTAAAGTTAGCCCCTTTCATCTCTTGTTTTGGCGTTTGCATTCATATTTATAGTACGTGAAACTCATTGTGTGGACTCCTTGAGACTCTATGGACTCAAGGGTTTAAAGGTGAATCCCGCATTTGTGAACAAAAAGGTTGATTGTTTTTTAAATTTGCTCTTGTAGGAAAGTGAAAAGGTGTCTGAATACCCAGCAGTGATTGTGGAGCCAGTGCCAAGTGCCAGATTAGAGCAGGGCTATGCGGCCCAGGTTCTGGTTTATGATGATGAGACTTATATGATGCAAGATGTGGCGGAAGAACAAGAAGTTGAGACCGAGAATGTGGAAACAGGTAGACATCTCATCGAATGTTTGCTATTTCTAACTTTCTCATTTTGTAAGTGTCAACGTTGCTATTGCCAGATGAAAGATGTACCAAAAAACCTCCTTCTAATGCTATTTAGTATAGATTGGAAACCAGTGAAACATCTTTTATTTAAGGGAATTTATTGATATAAGAAGTTCTCCATTATACTTTTTTGAGGTATAAAAGAATTTCATATCGTGGATCCGAAGGATAAAATTACAGGCCCACAGTAATAAAATTGCTTTTATCGCTTTTTCTGAGAGTGTGAAAATTGACTAGTTGTTATTTACTTATAGAGGTCAGTAGGCTAGTAGTATATGAGGGTAACTTTTTTTTTTACTAAAAAATAAATTGGTATTTTCATTCCATAACAGATGAAGAGTTTCTTGGACTCAGGATTGGTGGAGCAGTGGGATCCCTTTTTCCTTAGGTCAGAAGCATCTTCACAGTAGTCCCTCAGATTCCTCTTCCCTTTTTGTCCGAGAAATTGTAGTGTTTTCAGTGTGTCCGCGGTGAGATAGCTGTATGTTTAATTGGGGGTTAGTATGTACAGTTCTTGAAGAAACCTTTCAATTTTTGCCACTGACCATAAAGAAAGAGTATTTTACCAGAAGGATTGTAGTGACTGTTTTATAGTAATGCACATTAAAATTTACCATTAGACATTAATGGAGAAAAGGAATCCTTGTGCTTGGCGTGTAGTCCTAATAAAAATTCTTAAATATTTAGATACATTTCTGTAAAAGTAGCCGAGTCTCATGATCAAAATCGTGAGTGGTTGATGTCTTCCTGCCTGCGGGGGCCCAGTGGCGCTCCCTGGAACCACCAGCTGCTTCTGGCTCAGAGGTGTGCTTCTCCCTCCAGCTTTGTTTTTTGTTGAGCTGAGGGACTGGAAACTTCCTCGCTCCTCAGAGCAGTGGTGACAACATGCCAGCAAACACCACATGAAGTGGTGATCAGTTATTTCTCAAAACAGGTTGCCACCAGCTTCAGTAGGCTTCATGGCTCTGGTTTGCAGTGGTACTTGAATTACAAAAGATAATAGTGCAAGTGGCAGGAAGAGACCTGCGTTTTTCCGAGAGTTTGGAGAGTTTTGCAGTCAGAAACTAGAAGTCAAGTGGCAGAGATGAATTCTCTTCTCGAGGAGAATAATAGGAAGAACAGCTAAAAGCGTCATGTGTTATGATATTTCGAAGCAGCTATTGTAACCAATTTCATTATAGGAGCATAACTAAACAGAAAACTAAGAGCACAAGAACAAAAAAGTATGACAGCTAAAGTCGAATGAGAGCCATTTTTTAAAATTTCTGGAAAATACCCAAAAGGCTATGGAAGACTGATTTTGATAGTAAATTAGAAACTGTAAAAAATGAGAACTATAGTGCCGAGTTTGCATCAGCAATTATCTTACCGTAAAATATTTATTATATTAACATAACAGAGCCGGTCGGTCAAATCTTACTGGTTATACAGTTGGTGGTCGTTGCTTCATTAATTTAAAGTACTCAGATAAAAGCAATTCCAAATAGGAAGCAAATATAATCCATTTAAGGGATTTCATTTTCTTCGTCTTGTTTAACTCTGAATGTGATGATATCATCTGTAGGACAGAGAGATGAGTGATTGTGATATTGAAAAAGAGGCTCCATAAAGTCCAGGTAAATAACAGCTACTTTTGTGATATTTTTTAAAAGTGGTTTTCGAACACTTGACACTATTTTTAGATTTATTTTTCTTCAACACTAAAATGAAATATGAGTAAATAACTCACATTATGCTGAAATAGCCTAGAGGTACCTGAGAAGTTCATCTTAACTTTTAATTGCATACTGGCTCATGGATTTTTAAGGAAATCTATGCTAGCTTTATTACCTCTAAAAATACAGAATAGTGTGGTATAGCTATTTTTGTCTCTCTTCACAGAACAACCCTGTAAAACTTAGAATTCAGTTACAGCTCATTTAAAAAGGCAATGCCAAATTCTTACCGAAAACTGCTGGCCCATACACACATCAGCAATGACAACAATTTAAAACACTTGCATTTATTCATGATAAGGCATGCAGACCATGAAGTCCACAACATACTGTTGTTTTACAATGTTATAGCTCATGGATTTTAATGTAACTTTATAAGGATCGTTAATATATATAGGTTAGTTTAGAAAAGTTAACCTGAGCTCAAATTTGTTTTTGTTTTAAAGACTCAAATGCATTTTTAAACAAATTAAAATCCAAATAAATTTTCCATTCTTCTGACACCTAGAACATATACAAATGAATAAAGGCTGCTGTGTCTTATACTAATGCATGTTTCCTTTTAGGTAGTGGGTTAGGATCAGGCTCTCTTCTCGTGGTATAAAATTTTAACTTAAATTCCAGATACGTGTAAATTTTGGAGAAGAAGCTGAGTGGGAAGAAAAGCAAAGGAATATTTATAAGGTGGTGATAGCAGGTTTTATTTGGGGAAGTGGTGGAAATGAGATTCATGTAGAATAAAATTTCCTTTTGCACATCTAGGAAACACTTCCTGGAATGCTCCTGCCTTGTAACTCAGGTTATATTCGTCTAAAAATGTTTATAATGATACTCATTGACCTGTACGCCGGTTCTCTGCACTCCTGTGTACCCGTACGTGTATGTCCACGCCACAGACAGTGTTCATGGTGTCATCCAGGCAGGACTCCTCAGATCTAGCGATGTATATTTAGCCATCTTCATTATTTTTTTTTAAAAAGAGATTTCTAATTTTGTTAGGTGTAATTATATGCTATTTTGTCTCACCTTTTTGTAGTCTAAAAGTCATTCCCTTCACAGAGCTTATATGTAATAGTAATCCCCTCTTAAAATTTATAGGAAGAATCAGATGTTTTGAAAGTTTACCGATAGGCACATTTAGCCCTGGCCCAGGTGGCTCACTTGGTTGTAGTGTTGCCCTGTAACCAAAAGGTTCCAGATTTGATTCCCAGTCAGGGTACCTGCCTGGGTTGTGGGCTGACCCTTGGTCTGGGCACCTGTGGGAGGCAACCAGTCAATGCTTCTCTCTCCTTTCTTCTCTCTCTAAAAGCAGTGAAAAAATGCCCTCAGGTGAGGATTTAAAAAAAAAAGACATTCATCTAAACATACAAACTGCTTTTTGAGGATAATTTAGGGTTAGTAACCCCGAAGAGCCTTTGACAAAATGCAGTGTGGTGTGGGTGAAGGGTGGTCTTGGTTGGCAGGCTCCACCGGCTCTGTAGGCTGCTCCTTGGACAGAGGGGCTGAGTTGGGGGTGAGGGAGAGAGCGGTCTCCTGAATTTCCTAAGATTGGAAAATGAAATTTTTGTGTTCCCTCAGAAAGTATGTATATATGTATATGTATGACTGTAAATTTTATTTTAATTTTTATTTATTGATTTTAGAGAGAGAAAGGAAGAAGAGAGGGGGAGGGAGACATTTAGACATCGACTCGTTCCACTTATTAATGCATTCAGTGGTTGAGTCTTACATATGCCCTGACTGGGGATGGAACCTGCAACCTTGGTGTGTTGGGACAACATTCTAACCAACTGAGCTGCCCTGCCAGGGACAATAATAAGTTTTGATAGAAATCTTTTAGACTTGTCTGGGAAGATTGAGCTGTTTAGAATCTGCCTCTTTATCTTGCACCTTAACTTACTATGTTTATCCTCTTAACCTTTCACTTAAATTTATGAGAATATATTAGTAAGTACTTTGCACTTTTTTTTTATGTGCAAGGGCACTGTTTTCAATTAACAGGATTAGGGAATGTTTTCGAGAAAGCGAAGAAGGAGGGTAATTGGTAGGATTTGGATGGACAGCTAGGAAGTAGGCCAAAGGTACTTTAGACTAAAGGAAATGTCGTTAATAAATAGGTTGGAATAGTCAAGTTCAAGGTATGTTTAGACGACATTGAGTGAATAAGACATTGACAGGAGGTTCCATTAAGAGTTGTGGACTAGATCATTGTTTGAACCCAGGAGTTAGTCATTAGGTATATAAAATGCAGAAAGATTGGAAGGTTTTGAGTGGAAAGCACTATGTCTTTAGTATCTCAGTAGATAGAGGATAAATCGTAGGGGAGAAGATGAGGCAGGAAGGCTAGCCATTGTAGTGTGAGTTGGAATGACTTGAAAAATATTAAAGCAGGGTTAGAAGCAATAGGAACAGAAGGGGCTTGCATAAGCTCTGTTACTATGTAAGGTCTAACAAGACATGGCAGATTAAGGGGAGGGGAATAGTTAAGATGTTCCCCCTGTTTTTGACACTAAATGTTGACGATAGTGTTGTATAGGGATGTGAGGAGGCAGGTGAGTTTGGTAATAGGCATGTGGATTCTGAGTTGAAGCAGAGCATTGAGGGGACATTCAGGTATTTAAAGATGCTCAAATGTATAGTCAGGGTCCCATCACAAAAGAGATGGCATACCCAAATTAGGATAATTTAAGGAACATTTTGATAAATGGCTGGTTTACAAATATGTGGGCAAGTGCAGGACCATCGTAGAGATGGGGTGGTACCCTACAGTTAGCAACGACAGAGCTGTTTCTGTCCCGTGGTCTTTTTATACCTTAAAACAGTGTGTTTGTTTATTTCTCTGTTCTGTTTTTCTTTTTCCTTTCACTTCTACTTGTTTAAAAAAATAAATGCTTAGTTTATACCTTCAGTCTCTGCTTTTTCCTGGTCGTTTCTTCCTGAACTTAACTGTGCTTTGGTTACTGCATTTATCATTCTCCTGAATCTCTTCGTCTATCAGATTTCAAAGGCCACTCCTCTGCCAAAATGAGTGACCCACAGAATCATCCGGCTGTAGCTCCTCCTTGATCTGGCTGTCTTATCTCTGAAACACTGGATTCTTCTTCTAGCCGCTCTACTTACTGCCCCTGGCCTGGACTGTGCTCTTTAGGCTTCTGAGCTTTTGCTCAAATAGTTTTCTGTCAAGAATGTGTTCAGGGGTCATCCATTCTTAAGGTCCAGCTACGCGAACTTTCCACAGTGACCGTGGCCTACGTGAAATGCTCCCTGTCCCGGTCTTCTGTTTGACTATCCGGATTTTGGCACCTGACCATTCACTTTTTTACACCGTTCTTGTGTGTATACTCCTTTTGTTTCCAAATTGAGCATATAAGTCCCTTGAAGGCAGAGATCGTGTATTTTAATTTTGTCGAATATAGTACATAATATAGTGCTTAACACATAGCTGTTAGGAAGTACAGACTGAAACGAATTGAGCTTTGACTTATAATGCAGCATAATCAAGAATATGCTGTAAAATTTGTAAAAATCTTAAACTTTTTCATTTAGATACTAAATGTTGAATGCCTTAGGGTTACTTAAAATATTAAAGGTAGTCATAGAAAAAATATATATGGTCATATAAAATATATCAAAGCCATAATATTGTTATACTTAGATTAATATTATGTTAAAATCACAGTGGGTTTTAATCATTCTTGCTTACACTTAAATTTTTTGTTTCTTACAATGAAATGAGTGAGACAGGCTCATTGGGAAAATTGGGAAGTGTTGCAAAGAACAAACGATGAAAATCACCCATCCTCTCACCAGTGAGAGGATAGTAACTACTGCTTTTCTACAGTTACTGCTGGTCTTTTTTGAATGTTCATTTGAAGCAGAATTAATGTGGTGCTATTATGTAACACAAGGAGAGTTACTAATCTTTACTAACAAGCATTGGCTGAAAAGGGTCTGGTACCTTCCTCCTTCTCTCTTCCAGCCATTGATTAGGAACAGGACTTAGGTTTTTAACCAGGTATTAAAACATAAAAAGTTGGACTTAATAAAGACAGTAATTTTTCAAGAACACTTGGAAAACTTTTTTCCGATCCACAAAATTGTGTTTAGAGATTAGTTGAAAAGGCAGATTAATGATAAAAATTTTTATATAATGTGACAAGAAAACAGTGCTTTTTAAAAAATAAATGAAAGTTTAGGTTTTTAAAAATGCAGCTGAAGAAAACTAGATTTCTCTCTTGACAAATGAGTCCAGTTTCCTTCTTGAAGAGCCTCAGGACTAAGTTGGCTTCATGATGAGCTGTGGGGATTTTTGTATTTGTTATACCATCAGAAATCCTCCCTGTGGCACAAAAGGACTCTTTTAATTAGAAAATATTGTTGCCACAGGGAGGTAGAAGACCAACATGAAAAACTGGGGACCTGAAAAGGAGCCCCTACCCTAGGATTACCTGAAGGTGAAACAGATTGAGCCAGAAGGAAGACAATGCTGGTAGGTTGGTTTTCACTTTACTGAGATTATTTACAACTTTACATTTAATTATAATTATTTTAACTACGTGCACAATCCTTGTGTTTGAAAAGTGGCAGTGGTCCCTCCTGGAGAAGGGAGACATCATGCTTTAAAGTACTTTTCCTCCTAAACAGTTTGCTGTCTTAGCTCTCCCCTGCCATGTTCCTAACACTTGTTTCTTTTCATAGATAAAGCTCTAGGGCTATTTCCTGCCTTCACTTCCTTGGAAGCTCCTACTGAACATCTTCAAGCCTTTTTAACTGTTCATTTCCGGTATTTCTGCTTCTAATCTAGATTTTCCTAATTTTTAAAAAAGAAGTATTTTCTTCCAGCTATCTATTTTCTTGAGTTTAGCCGAGGCACTAGTTTTCTGAAAACATAAAAATGTGAGCCTAAAGTTTAGTTTTGATTCTAGAATTATTTGAATTATTATTGTACTGTGCTTTAGAGCAGTCAGAAAGCATTCTTAGAGAAAAATTTTAATATTTTAATAACCTTTTCATGTAGTCTAAGATGCTATCAATTGTAAGAAACATCATTTTTAGACCACTAAAAGAAAAAAAAATGCTGCCAACTATAAATTTTAGGAAACCATCACTTGTAAGATACATCCTGATTTCAGAGCTGTCAAAATGTGAGAAAAATGTACATCTTAGAATTAATGAAGTACGGTGCCCTGGCTGATGTGGCTCAGTGGATTGAATGCTGGCCTGAGAACCAAGGGGTTGCTAGTTCGATTCCCAGTCAGGGCCCATGCCTGGATTGCCAGCCTGGTGCCCTGTGTGGGGTGCACGAGAGGCAACCACATATTGATGATTCTGTCCCTTTCTTTCTCCCTCCCTTCCCCTCTCTAAAATAAATAAGTAAATAAATAAAATCTTTTAAAAAAGAATTAATGAAGTATGGTATCATGTAATTATGAATCTTATAAAATTTACTTTTTCTGCCCTGGCCGGCATAGCTCAGTGGATTGAGCACAGCCCTGAGAATCAGAGGGTCGCTGGTTTGATTCCCAGTCAGGCACTTGCCTAACAGGTCAGGTCTCCAGTGGGGGGGTGCATGTGAGAAGCAACCACACTGGTGTTTCTTTTTTCTTTTTTAAGATTTTATTTGTTTATCTTTAGAGGGAAAGGGAAGGAGAAAGGGAGAGAAATATCAGTGTATGGTTGCCTCTCTTGCGTCCCCTGATGGAAACTGGCCTGCAACCAAGGCATGTGCCCTGACTGGGAATCAAATTGCGGTTGTTTGGTTCACAGGCCCGCGCTCAATCCACTGAGCTACACCAGCCAGGGCCACATTGATGTTTCTATCCCTCTCTTTTTCTTTCCTTTCTCCTCGCTCTAAAAATAAATAAAATCTTTTTTAAAATACTCAAAAAATTTACATTTTCTGGAAATTGGACATTAAAATTGAATATGAAAAATGGAGGTGAGTTGTAGCTGTGGAAGTCCCTGTATAGGCTGATTAAGATCTCTAAAATTTTTTTAAAGCTTTTAAAATTTTTAAAAGATTTTGTTTACTTATTTTTAGAGAGAGGGGGAGGGAAAAAGAGAGGGAAAGAAACATCAGTGTGTGGCTGCCTCTCATGGGCCCCCTTCTGGGGACCTGTCCTGAATCCTAGGCTTGTGTCCTGATTGGGAATGGAACAAGTGACCCTTTGGTTCGCAGACCTGTCCTCAGTCCACTGAGCTATACCAGCCAGGTGAGAAAATGCTATTCTAACTAAGATATTTTCTTGCCTATCTCCTTCGTACCAGCAACCTTCCTCTTCTACCATCTTTATGCAGGCTGGCACCCAATCTACTGAGCCACACCAGCCAGAGCTAAAATTTTTTTAAAAATTAGATTTACTGAGGTAACATTGGTTAATAACATTGTGTAAGTTTCAGGTATACAATTTTATAATACATCGCCTACATATTCCAATGTGTGCTCACCTCCCAAAGTCTAGTTTCCTTATATCACCATATACTTAACCCACTTCACTCTCTTCATCCTCCCCCTACCTCCCCAGATCTCTAAATTCTTTACTGTCTTTTAAGAGAGGGTATTTAAATTAAAAAGCAATCATCAAACTGTATTGCTTAAAAGCATACAGAATAACCATAGAGCATGAAATTATGGAGAGTATAGAAGATAAAAAAATTTTTAAAAATATTTTATTTATTTATTTTTAGAGAGAGGGGAAGGGAGGGAGAAAGAGGGGGAGAGAAGCATCGTGTGAGAGAAAGGTTGCCTCTCACACACTCCCAACCGGGGGACCTGGCCCCCAACTCAGGCATGTGCCCTGACTGGGAACCGAACTCATGACCTTTTGGTTTGCAGGCTGGCACTCAATCCTCTGAGTCACACCAACCAGGGTGAAAAATGTAACACATTTACTTAAATCAATAAGTAGTTTTATCATAATTTTCACTTTTTGATTGGATTTTGTGATCTAAAAATAAACTGAAATGAAGCTTTAAAACAGAATTCCCTAAAGGCTCTTTAGAATAGCCACTGATATACTTGAATATATGTTTTTACAAATTATTATCTATGTGAAGAAGAAAACGGTGGCCAAAAGCAAAGAACTAACTACCTGGTCAACTAATAAAACAAATAGGAAAAGGAATGATTTAAAATGGTATTTGTGTAGTTTTCAAGAGAACTTCATATAAAAGGAAAGATGAGTATATGTATCCAGAAAATAGATTATTAAAGGATGTTTGTTTGGCTTTGGAGACCTGTAGAATACTGTTCCTTTCCACTCAGATTCAAAACAAAACAAAACAAACACTAGGTAACAGCCCTGGCGGGTGTGGCTCCAACAGCTGAAGTGTCTTCCTGTGAACTGGAGGGTTACGGTCCAATTTCCAGTCAGGGCACATGTGTGAGTTGCAGGTTGGGTTCCCACTGTTAGATGTTTCTCCCTCCAGTGAGGGTTTAAAAAAAAAAAAAGCAAACAAACAAACAGACAAAAAAATAAACCACTGGGTAACAATTTTACTATATAACAGTGTGTCTACGTAATACAATTTTATTAATTCAGACGAGAGAAGGCTAAACACAAATTGTAATTTTAAACGGGTGGCATACAAGATTACAGGTATTGCCAAGAAGGGGTAGGTAGCTCGAGGTTCTCAGACCTATGAAGAGGAGGCTTTAACGCCTGTCTGCAGGGAAACCCATACATTCTCTCTTCCTCCACCAGCTCTTCCCGAGGACCAGCAGCATCTCTGGCCCAGAGCTGAATGCTTTGTGGTAAACAAGACCCTGTCTTTGCCTTCGCCAGGCTTTTCAGCTTTGTGGAGAAGGTGAACAATTAAACATGTTATTACAGTAAACTGTGACGAGTGTTATGATAGGATTAATGCACGGTTTGGAAGAGTATACAGCAGGAGAATGCCTCCCCGAGGAAGTGACATTTAAATAGATTTGAGGAGTTTGAAGTAATTAGCCAAGCTGAGAACAGCCTGGTTGGAAGTCTGGGGGAGGGAGAACATGCCCTCCCTATGTGAGTTGCAGAAAGGAATTAAGTGTGGCTACAATATGGATTATGAGAAGGAAAGGGGATTAAGGTGAGGCTAAAGAGGTAAAAAAAAAAAAAAAATCTTAACTGCTGAGGGCTTGGTAAACTTTGTATCTGTTCGTTGGGCTTTATGTAAAAGTCAGTGGGGAGGAAGCCCTTTAAGAGTTTTAAAGTATGTTTTTTATACAAATTTAGTTGTTTCCAAAATAGGGCTGGAAACAAAAAGTAAAATAAGACAAAGCATCACCTAGAATAAAGTCTGAGCTCCGTGGCTCCTTACTGACAGCTACCTGATAGCTAGTTGGCTGTTCTTAGCCACCTCCCGCGAAATCGTCTGCCTCTGCAGATGCAGGCGTGCTGCTCGTCTGTCCTAAGCTAGAAGGTGTGAAGGTGAGGTAGTTGCACAGCTAGTCTTTCTTTTTGGAATTCAAAGCTGGGTGCTTCCTACGATGCTGTTTTAGAAGATGGGGGAATCGAGGGCCCTTATTCATTTTCCATGCCCTTTTGCAAATTGGGAAAAAAGGGTCTGTAAGTTTTCTTAGATTCGTCACTTGGGGAGGGGTCACGAACACTTTCAACACAGGTATTAACTGTTAACTTTGGTACTGTTTTTCATGGGCCTCTTTGGCCACATGGTGAAGCCTGTGGACCTCTCAGAACAATGTTTTAAAAATACATGAAATACCTAGGATTACTAAGAACCAAATATATTGAAATACAGCTTTCAGACTGTTTTACTTGTGATATATTAATGCATATGCTTCTTGAAAAATGCATTAATCAGACCTAGTGGCAGGTCTAAATTACTGCTATAATTTGAAAGTAGTGATGACCATAAATTTTATTTTTGAGATAACTTGTAACAATTATAATTCAGTGGAAAAATGTTTGATTTCTGTTGGTCATGAAGTCACAGCTACTGCTCAAACTACTGCAGTTTGCACCTTTTAAAAAAGTTAAAGTGGTAAATTTCAGTTAGAATCTGTAAAAGCATTTTCCCATGTCTCTTCCTATTGTTTTAGCTGCCATGCACCTTCTCCTCGGCCTTTCCTCCTCCAGATCCTGCCCCACCCTCTTCCTGTCCCCCTAATATGAACTCATCATAGGGATCTGAAAGCCATTTCAAATGTGTCACTTACTGAACAGTCGTAGGATTCCTCCTACGGAAAAAAAGCCTCTCAATTAGGTAGTGGTGGTTTTTCATGCCCCTTGATTGACTTAATTTAACTCGTTCTACAACATTCTTATGTTTGAACATTTAACATATTTCTTTAATTACTTATTTAGCCCTGGTCGGTGTGGCTCAGTGTATTGAGTGCATTATTGCATTATTGCTTTTGTGATGGGTCATATTGAAATTTCATCATCAGGGCATAGACGACAGTTAAGACCTCTGGGATTAGGGGCAGAGGAGCGAGTCAGGTAGAACTACGCAGTTGTAAATCTCACCATTTTAATTATTTTATGTGTGGAAGCAGTACTGTCAGAGCATGAGTGATTTCTTTTTTCTATTCACAGAAAGTCAGGGAGCAGTGCTGAGAACTCAGCCTGTTTTCAGTGGTTAGTTACAGGGTGGGAATGGGGTTAGGAGGGTGGTAGGACTGATTTTTATTTTTTACATTGCTCTATTTTTTTCATTGAGCATATCAAGGGAAGAAAGAATGTAGCCCGATTCCCCTCTCTCCCTTTAGACTCTATTAAGATAGAGTACCAGTTTGTATACTAGATATTCCAGATTCTCCAAGTTTAAGGTCAGTGTTTGGTCATAACTGAATGTTTGATTTTTTTCTCTTTGTTCTAAGTCAGCCAAAATATATATACTACTGAAAAGGAATAAACAACTAAGTGTTTTTATTTAACTGAAAAGACTTTTCATATGTTTTGTATTAGTCTAGGTGGTGGTAGTATGAATTATCCTTCAGGACTTATTTAAGGATGTCTATGAACAAAATGAATTATTTGTTCATAGAACAAATAACTCAGGAGAGACTTTCTTACTACCAAACGAGCTTACAGAAGGGTTACAAGAAAAAGAACAGAGTTGAGTCTCTAATCCAGTTGGCAGGAAGATACAGTGGTCCCCCCTTAGTAACCCAGGGGGACTGGTTCCAGGGCCCCTGCAGATACTGAAGTCCTGGGACCCTCAAGTCCCGTATATAAAATGACACAGTGTTTGCATACAATCTAGGCACACCCTCGTATACTTTAAGCCATCTCTAGATTACTTGTAATACCCAGTATAGTGTAAATGATATATAGTTGTTACACTGTATTGCTTAAGGAATAATGGGAAGAAAAAATGTTTGTATATGCTTGGTCTGAATCACACAACTGTTGGAGGCCTAACTACATAATACAAGTCAGCAGCAACATAATGTTTATGGAATATTTTTGATCCGAGGTTGGTTGACTCTGCAGATGCAGAACCCTTGGATACAGAAGGGTACCTGTACTCCTTTTTTCTTTAAAGATTTTATTTATTTATTTTTTAGAGAGAGGGGACAGGCGGGAGAAATAGAGGGAAAGAAAAACTGATGTGTGAAAGAGATACAATTGGCTGTCTCTCACACTCCCCCAACTGGGGACCTGGCCAGCAAACCAGGCGTCTGCCCTGAGCAGGAATTGAACGGTCAACCTTTTGGTCCACAGGCTTGTGCTCAGTCCACTGAGCCACACAGGCCAGGGTTGTACTTCTTATTTAGGTGTTTGACAAGACTTTTAGGGAAACTGGAACCATTTTTTCCCTATAGTACCTTCTTTTCCATCTGCTACTTAATTCTCAGAAAATAAATATTTAGAGTATCTTAGAAGGAGGTAATTCTTTTGCAGAGGAAACCGAGGATCTGGGTCAAGAGGGCAAAGAAGTCAAAGGTGCTGATTTCTTTTTGAGTCATTTGCTTTTTCGAATAAACTTGAACATCCTTTTCTTCTCTAAAGATACTGGTCCTCGGCATCTCTTTGAGTTTACAACATTAAGCTTTGGCCGTTTGGTTTGGCGAAAACAAGGTGGGCAGAATCACATTTGTTTTTAATTCCATTGCTACAATGGCATGCCTATTTCGGAGGCCCCCCAAAAGTGCCACTTATCTATTCAAGACGGCAGAACACTAGTTAGTCTCTCTGGGCTTTGTCTGCAGGCCTGTGCTCTGGGAAGAGAGACCCCACAGAAGAGGAAGGACCTTCGGTGAACCTCATCCTTGGGAGTAAAAGTAAAGGGCAGAAGTCAGGGCGTTCAGTTCACCATCTCCCGAAGAAACCATAGATTAGAGACTACCACTGTAAAATCATATAACCCTCGGTTTAATTTTGTTATGTTCTCTTTTTCAACAGGAATTAGCAGCAAGCGCTTAAATCTCTATATAATTGTGATTGGAGGCTGCAGGACATAGGGAGGCTAATGAGAGAGTAGTTCATTCCACAGTTAGTCTTTGGGGAAACAGACTTCCAAAAGATAGAATGGCTGAAAGAAGAAGAAAGCAGGCTGCCTTCTGGTGCTGACAAAGGGAGGCGGGAAGTGCCAGGAACCACTGTTACTCTGGGATCCTTTGTGGGGTTATTTGAGACTGCCTGCAGTGTGGCTAGCACTTACTGTGTTGGGGGGGTGGCTAGAATAAGAAATTAAATATGGCCCTTGCTGTAAAGGAGCTGGCTCTCGATTAGGGAAAACGCATCAGAAAACAACTCTTTATAACCTAAGGGTTAATAAAATCAGTGTGAGAGTGAGGAGGAGAGAGCTATTAGCTGTTGTGATGGAAAGTTCATGTTTTAACTGAGCCGGAGAGGATAAATAAAATTTTGTTTGGGAAGTGTTAAGAAAACAAATTTAATGACACCTGTTTGAGCATGGTAAGGGAAACTGAATTCAGGGCGGGGGCTAGGGTCAGGGGTAGAGAGACCAGGCGATGGAATTTCATGTTAGGGGACAAAGAGCGGTTCAGACACTGAATACTCTGGGCGAGTGAAGGTTTGTAGGCAGGGTCTGTGGGTGGGACACTTAAGAGGGGACCTCAGGACGAGCTGAGTTCTGGCCCACCTGACCTAACAAGATTCTTGCTGAAGACAGGCCAGAGTGTCATCAGACCTCATCTTAACTTATGTCCCTTTTTCTTACCATTTCAAGCAATCCATTCTTCACATAGTAGCCAAAGTGACTTAAAATAGGTATCTGTCAATTCAATCACGGTACTCTTTTTCTTTTCCCTTAAAAACTTTCAGTGGGTTCTACCGGTAATTACACTTAGGATATATTCAGGATATTTCGAGACATTGAATAATTTGGCTCGTACCCAGCCAGAAGCTACAACAGTAACATCAACAACACCCCTGACATGTAAAATTTCTTTACTGTGCTACCAGAAGTAGTTTTAGGGCTTTACATATTAACATATTTAATATTCTCAACAACCCTAGGCTGAAGAACTTTTCCAAGGCTTTTTAAAAAAATTCTAAAAACTTTTGCCATCAGTTTCAGTGGTAAAGCAAGGCTTTAAACTCAGGTGGTACCCAGAGCTCCAGAGCCCCGGTCATCAAGTATTATGATGATTTTTATCACCCCCCCCACCACCGCCCACCCCCAGCACACACACAGGCTGTTATTTTTTCACCTTTCCGTTCATACCTCACAGGGCTCTCACCTATGTGTTTTGTTTTGTTTTTCTTTCTTGGAACATACTGCTTTCCATTTTTGAGCTTCTAACTCGTGGTCACCCTTTAGATCTTAGTCTGAATGTCACATTCTCTGAGAAAGAGGCTTAGCTGAGACTCTTCCGTCTCAGTTAGGACTGTTGTTATTTTTGTTATGGCGCCCCCCCCCCCGCCCCGCCCCGCTTTTGGTGGAGGGGTTGGCACCTAAACTTGTGACGCAATAAGCTCCCATGATAAGGTAGTAAATAATTCCAAAATTTTCAAATTGGGTAAAATATGGCACTCTTGTGAGTTTAATAAAATGACGCGAGTCGCTCTTGTGCGAAGGTGGAAGGAAGTGTGTGTGTGGAGGGGCTTCCACGGTCCGACCCAGGCGTCCGTATGAGGCTGGGACCCGGCTGTGGTTTGGTGCCACCTGGTGGTGGTTGCGCGCTCCAGCGACTGCTCTCTGGGGTAGAGGGAAAGATAGGAGGCAATTGCCAGGTCACTTACCTGAATCCATGTATTCACGAAGTTTTACTCTGTTATATGTATATTTGTGTTTGTTTGTTTAGTGTTTCCACACACTGTTTCATACAGCCAAGACCACACACACCACGTTCACTGGTATTGCTCAGAGCCAGATGCCAAGGAGGTTCTCAGTGAAGGGTTTGTTGAATGGGTGAGTGAGTGAATGAGAAGACATCATGAATCAGGAACAGTAGGCCAGGAATTTTGTATTTTACTTGGAGACGGACAAATAATGCAATTTAACTTGAGGTTAGGCTTTGTAGAAACCTGTGGTTGAGAGACAAAAACGTAGAAAGAGTGCCACCAGGTTCTC
>PVKM010020352.1:0-23435 GCA_004027735.1 Carollia perspicillata | reverse complement strand
AACATAACTTATTATGAGACTAAGTTAGAGTTTGTCGAATAGATTCTTCTTTCCAGTAACACATCCATCTTTCAAACAGCAGGACACAAGGTGATTTTCTATTCTCTACCATCAACATAGAATGAATTATATTTTAAAAGAAAAATGATTATACAGCTTCTTCTGAGGCTGTCATTTTCATCACGACGTTAGTAAGTAGCCAAAATAAAATGTCAGGACCTTTGAATTTTTTTGAAATGTAATGTAGTTTCTTCTGTATTTTGAGAATAGGGTGGCAAATGTCCTCAGTCAGGACTTTGTGTGCAGCGCCGTTGCAGGAAACTTACACCAGACAAAGTTGAACTGGCTGAAATGAATTGACTTAAGATGATTTTGATAGGACAAAGATCGAATTCAGCGCCTCTGAAGCAGAAGGTGGATGGCTTTTCCACATTGTGTGACCTGTAGGAACAACATCGGCAGTCGTCAGTGGGTGGATCAGTCAGTGTGACCAGTCCATCCATGTTTGCTAAGTGGCATGTATGGGCATTAGTCTCCTACCTCCTTCCCACAAAAGCTAGGAAATAGTGGTTTTTTTATGGCCATTTTTCAAAGGAATGGCTCCCAGGCCTTTGAGAAAGACATTCCTGTTTTGTAAAAGTAGACAGAGGCCTCCCAAAAACTTACATCTCAGAGGGACAGAAAGAATTTACAATTGGAAATATTCTAAAGTAAATGCTCTGAGAAAAAAGGGAGCTCCAGGTCCTGCAGTCAGGAAGAAGGCCTTGAGTAATGACATTAAGTCTGTTAATTCACTCCACGGAACTGTACTTAAGGAAGGAAGCAGCTACGAGGTCCTCATTTTTCCAGTGGACTGTCTGCTTGCCTCTAGGTCAGTGGATAATTGGACAAGTGTATTATTCACCTAACCTGGGTGCACACCTGATGGATGATAGCGCCTGCAAACACAAAGACTCAGTGAAGTGTACTGAATTGGTTTTGCAAAACTTAATTCAGAGGGACATGATAAGATGTGTTTGTGTGTGTGGGGGCAAGTGTGTATGTGTGCTTTTATTTTTCAGTGAATTGTCACAAATCTTGTATAGGAAAGGACTTGCATTCTAGTGATTGAATGTTGCTGATCTCAATCTCTCAAGATAAGGCTTAGGATGGATATATATTATAAATACCACATTTTATTTCTTATTCACAACACAGAATGAGAATGATTTTTCTAACCCATCCAGAAAATTGTATCTATTTCCCACCACCTCACTTTTTCCAAGTAGATAGGTATAGGCAATTGAGGAAATGGGTTGAGGAAAAAGCAGTAATTCAGCCTGTCTTTGCACTGAAAGTCTATGATAGGGACCTCCTTCCTGCTTTGCAAAACTTGACCCTCATGTCAAACTAGTTTGATGTAAAACAAGAAATAAGTAATGGTTTGGCTAAACTGAAACTCTTTTCAAGCCAAGACTTTCACATCATTTATTTTATTATGGGTAAAAGTAGTCACATGATTTGAATCATTTCTTCTGGAGGGTTACTGTTCCTAGCAATGCAACATAAGATTGTCCACAGAGATCCCAGGTCAAAGAGACTGGTGAAATTTTCATGTTGTTTTACCAGGAGAACTGTATGCCTTTTACTTCCCTGTTCTTTAGATATACAGAGTTCTTCTCTGCACACTCCATTATGTTCACTGTACACATTTTGAGAATAGAACCCTACAAGCCTGACTGCCTTTAATTTCCAAGATTTGTGTGTGTGTCTCTTGCGTACTATGCGCAAAGTTAAACCAGTCGATTACCTTTTTATACGTCTATTTTCCTTGGGCTTTCTACCCTGGAGAGGCACCACATTGAAAAACATTCATTTGTTATCTACACTTCAGTGCACCTCCTTAAGCATTACTTTCAGGGGGAGAGAAGAAGGTTATACCTCTTGGTTCTGTGTACCTTGTGCCTAAAGCTGACTTTGAGGTGCTTGTAACCTCATGTCTGTGTTAAATAGACTCCAGGTATACTGTTCTGAAGTTCAAGTTCATTTTATTTTTGCCTTCAGGTGTGTTGGCTTTAGCAAAGTTGCAAGTGCCTTCTTAGAATGGCTTTTGATATTCTTTAACTACACCTAAAACCCACCTCACTATCCACAATTCTGGAATATTAGTGCAATATTACTTTCCTATGTTTGGCAAGGGCTTCCTAAAAATAAACAATAGTGTTAAAATATGTACTAAGAATTTGAAAAAAATTACAGACTTAATCTGTCTTGTCTTAAAATATCTCTATACAGGTTAACGTTTCCAGATTAAGAACAAAACAAAACATAGTACTGTATACAAGACCCTTGCTGTATATAAGGGCCATGACTTGAAACTTTCAAGAATCTTCTGAGTTGTGAATGACATTAAGAATAGAGTATTTAGGAGCTTGTTGGAAAAAACACAAAACTGTTGTCCTGTGAGTCAAGGTTGTATTTCTTATCTTTTACTGGACTTCTAGTATGCAGGCTGGAAGTTTATATCCTTGCCTACTATGTTCTGTCCTTCACAGTGAAACCAGAAACCATGGCCCGTCAATATCCCAAGGTAAAGAGTCCTTTCATGGTTCGGCACCAACATCCTGAATCTCCTTTTCATCTTGCGGTTAAATGTTTGTAAATGGATTTCCTTCCAATAGAGTTTGGTTTCATCCTGTGTCACCTCTTGCTTCAACCTATAAACTTTCTTTCCACCAAGCTCAATAAACATGAGAAGTACTCTTAGAAATGGAATAGCTTCTGTCTAGTACCCCTCAGAAAAGGCTTCTCATAAGAAGTGACAGTTGAGCTGTGCCTTCAGTAGGTACAATCACCTGTGTCGAAATAAATAGGCAAAGTCAAGTTAAATCCCAAATGTCATAGTCCATATACTTAACTAAAAAGAAAGTTCTTTATTGGTGTCATGTCTGAGCCTGGTACTTTAGTGTAGCAGTTCTTAGTTGTGGCTGAACACTGGAATCACTTGGAGAACTGTAATAATTACTGGGTCGCAGTTCTAGGGGATCTAATTTAATATGTTTGGGAGACAGTCTAGGTATCAGGACTCAAAAAACCTCCCCGGTGATATTAATGAGCAGCTGAATTTGGACGATGTAAGGCGCACTTAGTTGTGGTTTCCCAGCCCATAGATGATGAGAAACAGGCCATCTGACTCCTCCCTGCTGGACACACGGACAGTACCTATCCTCAGGCTTCTTTCCTGCAAGAAATGATTCCAAATTAAACCTATTGTGTCAGATATAATCTCTGACCATCTAATGGATCACATTTATTTTTGAGAAATTACATATTTATTCAAAAAATACTTGAGAAGCTATGCATGTCTGGCTCCATCTTTCTAGCTGAACTCTCTTCTTTCATCCATATTGCTTCCTTGTTTATTCCATCAGTGGCTCCTGTCATCCATGGAATAAAGTCGAAGGGAACATACCATTGAAGATCACCTTTGTATCTCCCAAGTCTTGGGTTCCACTACTTGCTGCCTAAACTTGGACTCCATCAATACTGAGAAGTTAGTCATTCTCTATGCAAACCATGCTTGTTCTTCCACCTGAGCATTTCCTCTTCCTCTCTTTTATCCCACTGGTTACCTTTTCTTCTGGCTGGTTCCTATTCATACATCAAGGCTCAGATCAGCTACTAACGCTTACGGGAGTCACCTCTGAACTCCATGCCACCAAGCCTTTCATGTTGTAAATACCTCTAGCAAAGCATTTCTGTGTTATTTTGAAATTGTCTGATTTCATTTTTGCTCCCCACCCTCATCCCCTGGCTCTGGACTGCAAACTCATAAAAGTCATGTCTTACTCATCTGTGTATGCCCATTTCCCTAGTATGGCGCCTAACCCATTTATCTGATTATTAAAATGATTGAGGACATGGCCTATTGGGATTTTGCTAATGATCTGATATGTAAGGGTGAGAGAAATTGGGTTTAAAAGTTTGGCAGCAAGAAAAGAGGAGAATTTCAAAAAAAATCAGATATGGGGGTGTGAGGTAGCCATTTAAAAGCATCTGACCCATAGCCTCCGTTACCACCCAGGGCATGGCTGTGCTGTGGCTCAGAGTAACAGCAGATGTCAATAATGATGTACCCTGGTCAGACATAAAAGGTTAAATATGTCCTATACATGTTGTTTAAAAAGTAAAGTGGGCAGGTGTGCCAAGACAAAGAAATATGGCCCAAATGAAAGAACACAGCGAAACCTCAGAAATAAGAGATGAGGAGATACCCAGCCTATCTAATAGAGAATGTAAAGCCCTGGTAATCAAAATGCTCACAGAACTAATTGAGCTTTGTCAAAAAATGAAAGAACAAATGAAAGATACCCAGAATGAAATAAAGTAAAATATTCAGGGAACCAACAATGACAAGAAGGAAACCAGAATTCAAAGCAATGATTTGGAACAAAAGGAAGAAATAAGCATCCAACTGGATCAGAATGAAGAAACAAGAATCCACAAAAATGAAGACAGGCTGAGGATTCTCTGGGACAACCTGAACCATTCCAATATCTAAATTATAGGGGTGCCAGAGGAGAAGAACAATAGCAAGAAATTGAAAACTTACTTGAAAAAATAATGAAGGAAAACTTCCCCAATCTGGTGAAGGAAATAGAGTTCCAGGAAGCCCAGGAAGCCCAGAGAGTCCCAAAGAAGTTGAACCCAAAGAGGAACACACTGAGGCACATCATCATTAAGTTACCCAAGATTAAAGACAAAGAGAAAATCCTGAAGGCAACGAGAGAACAGGAGACAACTACCAACAATGGAATTCCCATAAGGCTATCAGCTGATTTTTCAAAAGAAACCTTGCAGGCACGAAGGGACTGGAAAGAAGGATTTGAAGTCATGAAAGACAAAGACCTACATTCAAGATTACTGTATCCAACAAAGCTTTCATTTAGAATGGAAGGGCAGATAAAGTGCTTCCCAGATAAGGTCAAGTTAAAGGAGTTCATCATCACCAGCCCCTTATTATATGAAACGTTAAAGGTACTTATCTAAGAAAAAGAAGATTAAAAAATGAACAATAAAATGACAACAAACTCACAACTATCAACAAATGAACCTAAAAGAAACAAAAAACAATGAAAACAAAAACTAAGCAAACAACCAGAAAAGGAACAGAATCAAAGAATTGGATGTCATGCAGAAGGAGTTCAGTGGGGAGGGGGAACAGAGGAATAGAGGGGAAAATGTACAGGGAAGAAGAAGCATAATTAGTAGGCATAAAATAGATGGGGAAAGATAAAAAGTGGTGTAGGAAACAGAGGACTCAAAGAACTTATATGTACATGAACTTAGTTCATGGACATGAACTAAGATATGGGGGACTGCTGGAGGGTTGGGGGGGCAGGGTAGAGGGGGATAAAGGGGGAAAAATTGGGAAAGCTGTAATAACATAATCAATAAAAATACTTAAGAAAGTAGAGTGGATATTACAGTGTAAATACTTTTTAACCAAATCAGTTGAACTAGAAAAAGGAATTATATGGAAATTTTGCTTACTTGAAACAGATACATCATTCTCTAATGATACTAGATAAATTATATATTATATATATTATGCTACAGCATCCTTTTCATTTTCCACACATGTTTGCTACAAGAGGAAGTATCTGACCATAGCCATATAAGGGGATAGTTACTAAGTCAGAGTCATTATTTAATATCAAACAAAAATATGCTCATTCCCTTCAACATCATTGATCCACATGGAACCAAGCAGGGATATAGATAGTAACACTGAAAAAACAAAACTTTCTCTTAGGGACATTTATTTCAAATCTATTACCTGTGGTTTTTTCCTATAAATACACACACTTGGAAATAACAAGTTTGCAGTTTTAAATGCTTATAAACTCCTAAGAACCTGAAATAAATACCTATGCATTTGATCTCAAGCTTTTGAGGAATAAAATAATTGAGGTATGCACTTAGCATTGTGGCTGCAACAAATTATTCTGATGTTAGAAATACCTAAATATTTATTTTTAGTTCTAATCTCTCATCTGAAAAATGCAGATAATAATGATGCTTTTACTAAGTATCCAAGGAGCTTTTTGTAATAATCCAGGTTAATATAAATTATAAAGTATGTGTTAACAATACTAATTTATTGGTTATTTTACAAAACCAGAAGTATTATGATGTCAAGGATATTTGTGTTTTAAAAGTAGTACAAAGTAGTACAAATTCAAGTGAATTCAATTTAACCAGTTTTGGTTGAAACCCTTCTTTAGCAGAAGGTGTGGTCATTGTAGTTGGAAATGGAGGATAAAAAATGTGGGCTGTTCTCTTTCAAGTACAAGATAGTTGTGGGAATGATGACTGAGAACAAAAGGTAGAGAAAAAAAAAGCCTCTCTATTTAGAGAATCAAGGGAGAGCTTATTAAAGAACTGGATTCCAGGCTTGGGAATAGCAGATGCAGAGATTTCAAGTGAAAAGGAGTCAGCTAAGGCCCTGGAGAAGCTGGAGTGTAAGGAGTGGTAGTGAGGGTGGGTATTTCAACCAGTGCCAGATTCCAGAGGGCCTCATATGGTGACAGCAGGGAGCTTGATCCATTGAGAAAGTTGAGCTATTCAAGAATTTGAGCCCCACAGTGACAGGATTACATCAGTGTTTCAGGAATCAATTTCTAATGTTAAAATGAGTACATTGCAATAAAACTGAAGATTTCCAATTTTTTGTATCTGAGTAGTTTTCTTGGGATTATTGCTACCAACATGTTCCTTTCTATTTTTGAAATAAGGAAAATTGTTCTTCTATAAGATTAGGAGGAAGTCAAACTGTGAGCACAGGCTTTCTTTTTTTAAAAATTTTTAAAATTAATTAATTTATTTATTTTTAGAGAGAGGGGAAGGGAGGGAGAAAGAGAGAGAGAAACATCAATTTGTGATTGCCTCTCACATGGTCCCCACTGGGGACCTGGCCCGCAACCCAGGCATGTGCCCTGACTGGGAATCAAACTGGCGACCCTTTGGTTCTCAGCCTGCACTCAATCCACTGAGCTACACCAGCCAGGGTGAGCACAGGCTTTCTAAAGCAAACCTGGATTCAAATTCTGATCATAAAATTTAATTGCCTGTTGTTCTTGGAAAACTACTCAACCTGTCCAAACTTCCATTTTGTTCGAGTAAAATGGAGATTGCAAGACATTAGTGAGTCCTTGTACTAATCGAGACATCCTTAGCACATTGTCTAGCATGTACTAAACTTCAAATTAATAGTAGCTACTTTTTATGTGAGTTAACACTATAGTATAAAAATGAGTTTTTATAGTTATTATAAAATAGTGAATTATATTGTGGTCAGGAGAATTAGTGAAATTTCAATTGATCGTTTCTTTAACAAGACATATCTATCTCCATTGCTGGAAATAGGCAAATAAATTTGCTGGAAGGCAGCCTCAGCCCCTGTGGTCCTATTGAAATGCAAGTGAGTAGTAACCACCAGGGCTTCCGCAGCAACCCCATTCTGTAAATCCAAGCTCATAATACTGTCTGAATTGAACATACTCCACAAAACTGGTAAAAAGCCCCCTGAATGTTGGGAAGACAAAGGTCCTCGCTTTTCTTTTTAGCAATGGCTGTCCGCAGAAACTCCGTCACATAGCCTGTGGGTGCAGGGGTTGTAGGTCGAAGGAGGAAGGCAGGTCTTTGTCAAGGTCTAAGGGTGGTTGCTGGGTTGGCATCACTGTATTGACTTGGACTATACTAAAGATCTGGCTTCAACCTGGCGGGACAAGAAATTGGATATTATACTTATATACAGCATATTTTAAAAACTCCAAATTTTAATATAAGATATCACCTGAGACTTTGGGTGTGTGTGTGTCTCACTCAGATGTATGACTGTGAAGCAGACTTCTCAGATGCAGAGATCCAGACTTCTGCTCTCCTGTTATTGGGGTGCATGGGAAGCAGGCACTCTCCAGAGATGGCTGTCTGCATTCAGAGCACAGGGAAGTGGCTCAGAGCTGAACAGATTCAGGTGGCCAAGGCTAAGAAAATATACCTCGTGACTACAGCACACCCCTCTCCAGTGACCAAATAGTTTATCCCCCTCAGGTCTGTGATCTCTGACTGCCCACCTGTGTTTCCTCTGAACCTCCCTTTCCCCGCTGCATCACGGAGTACTCCTTGCAGTGCAATTTCCCCTTTAGCTGTGTTCACTTCACCTTTTTAGCTACTTAGGGGAGAAGTCTTTCTCCACCCTCTTAGGGTCTATGTAGGGGAGGAAAAGTTTTTCTCCACACTCTTAGAATCCCTGGCTGGGTCTGGAAAGTAAACTGATAGAGACAGATTAACGAGAAGAATATACAAATTTATTTACTATAAGCTGTACATGATACGGAAGCCTTCATTAGGAAATGCAGACCCAAAGGGACAACCTGAACATTTTGTGCTAGGCTTAATGAAGGGCAGACAGTTGTGCAGAAATCTCTTAGGTCAAGGAGTTTGATGTAAGTGCAGTAAACTGGGTGCAGCAGGCATGTTTGTCTGGATTCTCCTTGGTTTCCATTTGTCTTCAGAGTGTAGAATGTTCCTTTTCTCGGGGTAGAGGGAAGCACCTCTCACGTAAGCGTTTTAAAGCCTGTTTCAGTGGAAAAGGTGGGGGGAAAGCATCCAGGGACCTCCCTGCTTCTGCTGTTTTCTTGGTCTTTCAGCTTGAAATAGTCAATATGCCAAGGCGCCCTGTTTTGGGGGTAGTATGTCCTGAACCCCATCAGCTACTTAGCTGTTCCCCACCTGGACCTCTGGCCTAGAACACAGTCTGTCCTCCAGCATTGTGCCAATTTAGATGCTGTATTAGTTTTTTGTTCTATCATTATAATCATTATTACCACAGTGATGTTCCTTCTGAATTCAGAAACCTCAAAATTCGTGTCCAACAGGCTGGTGGAAGGTATGGAGATGAGCAGTGTTTCTAGGGCTTCATTCAACATGTTTGCACAAGTCGTTAACACACTGAAGTGTTAGTGTACCAGTGAGTAAAAACATTTTGCCAAGAGTACCCTGACTGCTGCCCCCACTCATTCTTGGGGTTCCTAAACCTCCCTGTGATCCAGAAGGCTCTCGAAGGCCCTGCTCCAGCCTGTATCCTTTCTGATTGGTTAGTGCCTTTTAAGTACTAGTCATTAAATATTTTGTATAGCACTTTGGTGATTACTTCTGGTAAACACACTAACCCATATTCTGGGTTAACCCACAAAAGCCTTTCTGCCTTTGTCTCTCAGTCCTTGGGAAGCACCTCGGCCTCACCCTGGAGCGCTGTCTTTGCCTGGGTTCCAATGGCATATTGTGGAATAGAAGAAGTGGGCAGGATCATAAAGGACTCTGTCACCTCAGCTTTGACCAAGACCACCCTCAAACCGGTCTAGTCAGAAATATCTTTGAGATGAGAATTGCATCCTCCAACGTAATCTACATTCTCCTTACTTTTTCTTCTTTCCGGTCCTCAATGACTCAAGATGTCCTTTAAACTCACGAGTGTCCTCTCAGACAGAAATGTGAACAATTTATTTTTGAAAAGTAGAATATTGAGTGAATTCTACACACTTTTGTCACTATCTATATTTGTTATGCAGTTCATGAGAAACTGTGATTAATTTCTGTTTCTTTTTTTGAGTACGATATTTATTTTAGTTTAAACTTCAAAACATATTTATGCCTCAGATGGTGACTCTGAGACTCTAAATTACATGCTTCGCTGTAACACATTATCTATCAGGGCAAATAATTTTCAAGTTCTGCTGAAGCTAATTGGCTTTATAGATCAAGTTGTTAAATTTGAGTTATAGTGTAATTATGTGGAATGGGAACGCCTGCTCGTCTCCTCTGTAAACAGTTTTATTCTGTTGTGAGATGAATAGATCTGAAATGAACTAATCTTTTTAAAGATTTTTGGCATTTTGTGTGCCTGTCTTGATATTACTCTTAGTCATTATATTATATGAATATGTTCACATCACAATCTCTGAAAGTGAAAACAGAAATTGAAAATCTATTTGGAAAGGCATGCCATTGAAGAGCTCAGTTAAACATCAAATAAAAACCAAGTGTTTATGGAATTTCAGCTCAGGTTTTTCCCTCCATTGTCTGATATTCAGAGTGAGGATTCAGTTAGTCCAGGGTACACTGCTGGGTCATCAGCTGTCTTTGACTAATAAACTCTAAAGCTATCCAGGCAGCTCAAGGGGTAATTATGTGATCTGACCACCAAGAGACACACAGCCTCAAAAATGTTTGAAATTCAGAGAAGGAAACCAGAATTCAGTGGATCAAAATTCCACGTAGTTTTATTGCACTATGAGAAGTGTTACTTTGTTTAGAAAATTGAGTGCTTGGGTATACAAAAGTGTAAATGCGAATGATTGCATTGCATCAGACAGTGGGACGGATGGAGGGGAGGACTGAGGGGACCAGACCAGAAGCCGGATGAGAAAACAAAGTGGTGAACTGAGACAACATGTCACTCACTTACGAGGAGGTTAAATGTCCTTTAAGGAAGAGCCGGTATCTTCACAGTATATATGCTTTTTCAAAAGTGAAATAATTTTTTAAAAATGTGAAATAATTCAAATGTGAAAAATGTCCAATGCTAGTACAATTAATGATAACATTTCTAAAGGTGTTTATGTAAAAGTAAGGATATCTTCAAGTTCTAAAGATTTCATAACTTTTGTAAGGAAAGTAAAATACTTATTTCATCAAAGTAGTGTTTGTATGCTGAGGAATAAATTTCACATTGGGGCCTAATATGCAGAGATATTCACACACACACACAAAATGTATAAATTATACTTATCTTTACTATGTGTAATACATTTGATATTTTATGTTTTATTACATTTATTACAAAACACTGCTTGTAATTCGCTAAACAGATTTTATGATGTTTTTAATGGATCACACTAAGCAAAGGGCACAATGGGGGAACCATGGATTTTCTTGGTTTCTTGGGCCCTGGGAGGATGTGAAGCGGCCAGTAATTTCTGTTCATCATGGGGCTGAAGTCCCATTAGTTCCTTGGATAAGCTACATCTTGGCCTGCTGCACTGCAGGGAATTTTAATTCTGATGCTCAGCCAGCTTATTGGCTTGATATGTTCTGGTAGAAGCCATAAATTAATTTTCTAAGATAAGCTTACATAGTCCCAGGAGTTCATGTCCTAGGGATTTTGTACTTATCCTTGTCATCAGTGTGGGAACCGATAAGAATCAGCCCCCATGCCTTGTTAAGGCAAAAATGATTTACAAGTCAAGGTGTGCTTAGAATTGACCATAGAGTTCCAGTCAGGCCAGGGCTTAGGCCTGCCTGATGTTCTGTCCCCACGGTGTCTATCCCATCTAGTGCAGTCAGAAGGACTTATAGAGCAATCCCTGGGTTTCTAGTAGAAGTGGGTAGTCAGTAGAGACAGGGACAGTGTAGCACCATCAAAGCAGATGGAAACTCAGTGAGTCAGGTGGTTAGAACAGAACAGAAGTTTCTAGCAGTTAGAAGGTAACACAGCACCAGTAAGTCAAAGTTCATGGTGAAGGAGTTTGATAAACAGTGTTACGTGGAGGAATGTTTCATGTTTCATCAAGGGCCGGTATGACATCAGGGACAGCTGCGTAGCCCACAGATCTTAGCAATGGCAGTGGCAGTGACTCATACTCATGGCTCCAGCTCTTTGTGTCTTAAATAACCTTGGCGAGCTAGGCAGGTGTGGTGCCTTGAGGTCTAGTGATACGCAGGCTCTTTATTCAGGAGTCTAAGCTGTCTGTATTTGATGAAAAAGCCACTTTTTCTGCTTATATTTGGGTTTCTACTGTGTTTAGGTTCTCTGGGGGATCTGTGAGTGAGCCCCGTAAGAGTGGAAGTTCCCAGTCCATGGGTAACTAACTACAGTGCTCCTTCTTTAATACTGCCATTCTCATCCTCAGTGGCATGGTGGCTCTTGTGGTTAGGGTGAGGACTCTGGTTATGGTGAGCTTGAAGGCATCCTTCCTTCCCACAGGCATCCGGCTGGACCAGCTATGGCGGGCTTGTCCTGGTGAAATGTTAAAGCAGGCAAAGTGTGTGCTTATGTTTGCTGAGCTTCCAGTTTTGACTCTTCAGGATGTTTTCACATTTCTTCTAGTCCACAGGGCATTCATTAGGAATATCTCTAAGAATATGGAGGAAGCAGGGAGTGGGGTTTGCTATGGTGATTTTCTGTGGTTGAAGAGCAAATATAAAGAACACACGAATCTTCAGGTTGTTCAGGGGTTTGAAGGTCACTGGATTAATGATATTAGAGTTGGAAAATGACCCAATAAAAAGAAATGCATTTCAACCCTGTGAGTTTTTAGATTCAGCCACTCCGACCTCACAGTTCTCTTTGTAAACTGCAAATACTCACCATCTCTGTGCCTGTACGAAGACTGTTCCCTCTGCCTGGAAAGCCCTTCTCCTTTTCCCCCATTCAGCGGGAATTGTCATCTACCTGGGAAAAGCTACATGTTAATTTTGATAAATTCCCCGAATACAGTCTTATCTCCTTACACTAAACTTTCTTTGATGATGATGATGATGATGATAGGAAATGTACAGGTATATAATGCTTACAATGGGACAAGCTCTATACTTCGTGACTATGAACACATTTAATCTTCACAAAAGTCTGTTTATGCAGCTATAATTTTGTGGAAAAGGAAACTGCGCAGGAGGGTGAAGTGACCTGCTTAGGGTTCCAAAGTTGGCATTTGTACCCAGGCAGGTCTGGCTCACGTGCCCACATATTTAATCATCGTGCTCTGCTGGCTGTCATGTTAGAAACTGTGTCTTACATAACGCTGTAGCCTCAGTGCCAAAAGCAGATTCTCATGTGGGAGGACGTAGATAAATGATGTTATCTGAAATTATTGACTGTCCAGACTTTCCTGACAAGGGCATGTCTCTCACGTGGACCTGAAGTTTAGGCTTAGTAAAGGAGGATTTTACAAGTAAATCTGAGCAGCCTTGGAGCCAAGTTGTTGTCCAGCACCAGAGGTGTGGGGAAGTACAGGATATGAATTAAGAAAGTGTCATGAGTGAAAGGTGAGGCATGGCTTTGAAATAGCAAACATCTTTAGTAGAGTGATATGTATCCCAGATGTCCATTTAGTTGAGACAGGACAGTGATGGTGTGAGGAAGAGAAGGAAAATGTGCCAGGCTTTGATTTTTCTTTTTCTTTTCTTTCTTTTTTTTAGATGTTCTAGTTAATTTGTGGTTGGTAATATGAGGAAAATTTAATTTTCCTTTAGAGAATAAGAAGGAGAATGCATGAAACTTGTAGCCTTAATAAGGTTAGATATTATCTAAGGAAATGCTTCCCGAAAGAATAGGTCCTCTGACAATTATTGCTCCATGAAAGAGAACTGGCCCATTAGGACAACATACATGAACCAAAAATATTGCTGTTAGTTGTTCGTAGGTCTCTGATAAAATCTGTGGCTCCAGAACAGAATTTTCCCTGACTCCAGACTCAAACCACCAGAACTCAAAGACAGCAATGTGAACTAATGTCATGGTGTTACCATGACTGTGTCAGTGTTTCTCAGCAGCCCTGGATAATCTCAGTCCAGGTGTACAGTATCTAATGAGCAGAGTTCACCAACTAGAAGAAAAGTTCTGGACCAAAAAATGCTTTATTTGTTGTCACTATCTAGTATATTTTATGATGGATCAAGCTGTTTCATGATTCTGTTCTCCATGAAGATGTCTTGTTTTTGAAATAAATTGGCCTTTCAGGGTGAAGACTTTTCTTTGAGGACTTTCACTGATTTAGGCTCCAAAAAGGTAGATTCAACTATATTAAAGACAGACTTCTCCTTTTAAAAAAAGATTTTGTTTATTTTCAGAGAGAGGGGAAGGGAGGGAGAAAGAGAGGGAGAAAAACATTGACGTGTGGCTGCTGCTTGCAGGACCCCAACTGGGGACCTGGCCTGCAACCCAGGCATGTGTCCTAACTAGGAATTGAACTGGCAAGCCTTTAGTTTGCAGGCAGGCACTCAATCCATTGAGCCACTGAGTTTTGTCCTGATGTCATAATCTTCTTCTAAGATGTGACTGTTCTGTGTCAAAATTAGGCAGAAAGCATGACTTGAGACCATATTGTTCTTAACTCATTAATTTTCCATGTTATTTTTACTTCAAACATTTATTAGATATGTAAGCACACTAAGATGGTTCATACTTATTGCATCTATTTTTATAATCAGTAACTGTGAGATGCCCCATCCTGTGGAGCTACCCTGGCCATTGTGGATGAGAATGAGTCATCCTGGACACAATCTGTTTTTCCGGTGGGAAAGGGGATAGAGATTCCCTCTAGTGAAGAATGCCCCCAGCCCTTCTCTGAAACAGCTTTTATTGGGATTGGTATGTGCAGGGGTATACAGCATGCATTCAGAGCTCGTCAAAGTCTCAGGCGATAATTATAGAAAGCAGATATTATCTATAGATAACTACTGAGGAAACACAGAGATCTCCCTCCCTCAGGTCAGGATCTGTTAGATATGCTGATGCCAGAGGGTTGCTAAGGTGTGCTTCATGAGATTAGGAGTTCACTCCCTTCTGCTTTGAACTTAAATCTCTGTTTTATATCAATAGGGCTATACAAAGCAAAGCAAGTTTCAAAGGGTATAATGCATTCTTTAGGCCTGATTTCTCATGGGAACCCTCAATGCTAGTATTGGGTTATGTCTACCTCCAGCATCCTCTGCCTCGGCATTCTGGTTGAGACTTACAGGCAAGGCCTTGCTCATGCAAGGCTACAGTTTCCAATACCACACAAAGAGGTCCCCAACAAGTAGCAATTACCATAGTGCTGAATCATTAGGATAGGGTCAATTGACAGATGTTCTTTCCATGCTCTAGAAATACTTAAAGGTAACTCCAATGATAAACAAATACACTTAAGTATAATAGTATAATCTCAGATTAAAGTAATTTAGGTGGTAATTTACTTCAAAATGATATGTTATATATTAGTTTATATGTATTAAGTTATATTTAATTATAAATTATTTTAAAGTTGGGGGTTGAAGATAAAATCACCAGTTAAAATGTAGTATATTTGCATCCTTTGTTAAGTTTATGCAATTGCAAAAGGAATTGTTTTTTTCATTTATTTATTTTATTTTATTATTTTTTAAATTGTTTTATTGTTGTTGAAGTATAGTTGTCTGCATTTATCCCCCACCACTTCCCCCCATCCCAGCCATCCCCACCTCTTTTTTTTTTTAATTTGTTGCTAGTGTATAGGAAAGCAGTGGATTTTTGTATGTTGACTTTGTATCCTGCAACTATATTGTATTTGTTTATTGTTTCTATTGGTTCTTTGTCAGAATCTCTAGGCTCCTAGATACAGACAAGAGTGTGGTTGTGCTAGAGAGAAGAGGGGTGGGGAGGCAGTAAAGGGTAAAAGGGGTCAAATATATGGAAGAAAATTTGACTCTGGGTGGTGGGAACATGATGCAATATATAGGTGATGTATCACAGCATAGAAATATATACTTAAAACCTATATAATCTTACTAGCCAATGTCACCAAAATAAATTTAATTAGACAGATACAGTATATTTGATATCAGAAACTATGAGTCTAATCCGAAGGGTATAAATTAATTAGTATATATATTCACCAAAGAGAACTTTCAAGACCTCTAAGTGCCATATGCAGTGTCACACTAAGCCTTCTGTTAAATGTCAGCAAGTACGTGCAGAATTTTAATAGTCTAAATGAACATCTATATTACTGTTGAATTCTGAGGATACATAGGAGCAATTAAAAATATACCCATTTTTTCCTAGTGGCAAACAGGATTGTTTTTTTAACTCACAAGTTTCAGAAATATTATTCCAAGTTATTGCCTTGCAGTGATACCTTACTTACATTTATGTATACTGTCAATATTCTTTCTCTATCCATCTCTCTTTAATCTAGAATTTATAAGTCAACTTTCCTATGAAGAAGAAAGCGGTTTGGACTAAATCTATTCTTAACCTAGATTATATATTGAATGCCTGTTGTTTGCTAGGCATTGTTCTAAGTGAAACAATGGATATAACATAAAGTCTCCCAAATCTTCTGAGCAGCAGGTGACAGGGAGAGGGTCCCAGACAGCAAATAAAAAGGAAGGATAATTTCACATCATAATGGGTGCGATAGGTCTTTCTCACAGGAGGTTCAATCGTGCTGTGCTTGTCATCAACCAGTCATTAAAGTGCCCGGTGGAACCACACAGCTTTGAAGAGGCTTTTAATATAACAACAACAAGAATGTAAAACTAGGATATAAGATAGAAAATGAATGGGGTGAAGGGCACATTATGAGTGGAAAGGCCCTGGTAAGGTCTGAATGATGGGAGCAAGATAATGACAAAGGTCTTCACGAGAAGTGTTCTAGGCAGAGGGTCTACAGACTGCGAAGTGCTGAGGAGGGACCCAATCTGGTAAGTGCTAGGGAGAGAAAGATCCAGTGTTTCTGAAACAGAATTAATGAGGGTAAGAATGGGAGGAGATGAGAACAGAGATGAGTGTAGGGGTCAGAATACAGAGAACTTGATCGACCACATTAGTTGCTTATGATGTCAATTGTAGGAAGAAGTCATTGGAAGGTTTTAAGCAGTACAGTGATTTCTATTGATTTGCTGTTTGAAAGGTCTCTTTGGCTGCAGTAAAAAGAATAGATGGGTTAGCATGCAGTGAGTGGAGACACAGGGAGGCCAGATAGGAGGAGGACTTTGTAAAAGCTTAAGATAGGATTTTGGCTTGGATTAGGGAATTGACAGTAGAGATAGTGATAGCTGGATTTGGCACATGTCTTGAAGGGTGAGGCTTTTCTAATGGACTGACTCTGGGCAATGCCAGAAAGATGAAAATTAAGGAAGGCTACTTCATTCATGCAATTCACGTGCTTGAGTTCCCATTCTGTTCTGTGGTATACAGTGGGGATATTATTGTGAACAAAACTAGGCACAGTCCTTGCCCTTGCCTTCAATAGAACTTAAAGTTTGCTTAAAAACATCATTAAAATGTTCATATGAATAAATATATCAGTGAGTAAATAAGTAACCATAAGCTCAGAAAAGGGCAATGAAATCAAGCTATGTGGCATTGTAAAATCATATAATGAAGGGACCTAATTTAGCCAGGGTGAGGGGGGCGGGAAATGCCCAGGCAGGGAAGAGTGAGATCTGAGTGAGAAGCAGGGCACAACTCAGTGAGAGGTAGACAGGGTGCAGCAGCAGGAGCGCACGAGCCTGGTGATAAGGAGGGAGTGTGGCACAGTTGAGAAATGCACCTAAGATGACCAGCGGTGCTGAACAGCAAAGCAGGGGAGAGTGAGAAGAGCTTGAAAAGGGTAGCGTTGTACACACTAACTACAGTCTTGTAGGCCATGTTAAGGAGTGTGGCTCTTATCCTAATGACTATGGAAACCTTTAAAGGAACCTAATAGTTTCTAAGGTTTCTTTGGATTCCAAATCCTGTATTTTTCTTTGATTTAATTTGAAATAAGAGAATAGTAGAGCAGCAAAGTGACCTTCAAAAATCAGTGAAACTGCTGGCATTTGAGGAACATAATCATAGAGACTCTTGGAGAATCAGCATGCACAATCATCTTCCCCTCAGGTGCAATCGAACATGTCAGGATAGCGCAGTCAGTATGGTCCTGGTATTACCTTTCCCAGACTCGGACTGCCTTTGGGCATTGCTCCATAGGCTCTTCCATGGACCCCTGAGTTTTATGAGCTCATGCAGCATGGAAATATGAACAGTGAATACCTGTGTAGTTATGCTGAAGTAATTGATATGGCATTTGTGGATGTCAAGCTGCAAAACCATATCTGATTATATTAAGAAGGTAGGTAGATAATTTCCATGAATTAATAAACAGACTGTGGATATTCCTGTCAGACTTTCTATGCTCTGGGATGAAGGAACTAAAATCCTGAAAGAGCCAGCTGGTCTGAACATGAGGGGAGCCCACTGTCATCTTGGTACACCCTGGACCCTCACGAGAATCTAAAGTGTGGCAGACAGAGCTGTGAGGACAGGAGAGAGTCTGGGGTCAGGCGCCGTGATTTTACCCAGGATTCAGCCATTTTGGATGCCACTAACTTTGGACTGAGCTGTTTTGTGACTTGGTTCCTTCTCATTTTGCTAGTTGTGGTTGGCTTTTCTTTCACTTAGAACCAGGGAATCGTGACCAATTTATTTCTTTATCACTGAAAGGTGACTTGGACACATCTCTTCTTTGTGATGTAAAAGATTCTGGTTATTGCCCATACTAAACCACCCAGCCACCAGCGGGGGAGGGGAGGTGATTGGAGAGATGAAGGGGCATGGCCCATCCTATTCATTATCTCCACCACAGTTCATGATGAGACATGAATGGAGTACTGCATTGAATACCACCGTCACCTCTTATTAATGACGTGACCTTGGGCTAGTCACTGTGTTTGCCTCAGCCTCTCTATTGGAACCCCTCACTGGGTTATTGCAAAGTTTTCCTGAGACAAGGGCCATGCACGTGCTTTGCCCACTGTGCTAGAAATAGGGATTTGACAGGGCTATATATTCCAGACTGTTCCTCCACCTCTCAGCTGAGACCCCAACAATGGGGAAGACACCATCTTTCACCACAGTGGTTGGCAGGCTCTGGATTCTAGAACCAACCAGAGACTGAGTCTCCAGGAGAAGTCAGAAACCAAGTACTAGGATACAGCCCCCAACTGTCTGTTGAGGTTATTTATTGCTGAGCAACAAACCACCCCAAAACCTAGTGGCACAGAGTAAGAACCATTTTATTGGGTTGGCCAAGAAATTCCTATGTGTTTTCTGCAGTGGCAGTCATTGGGGATGATGAACACCCATCCCGTTAGAGAAAGCCAGTTGAACAAGGGAAGGGACCTGTGTCCTTGGAGAACTAGCTGAGTTAATAAATTAATCATCCCGGAAACTCTTTCATTTCTAGGCTTCTTCTTACATGAGAGACTTAATATCTTTATAATTTAAGTAACTTATTCAGTAAGTATTCATGGAATAACTAGGCATTTTTCTAGGTACACTGGTAGAAAGGAAAGGGATAGTCTTTTTAAAAACAGATAAGTGAGGGGAATGAGTTTAGATGATTCTTCAAATTTTGGTCCTTTTTATTTCCATCTTCCTATTTTTTCCCCAAAACTATTATATGTCTACTACTATGTGACCATAAAAGATGCTAATTCTTTTTTGGGGGATGGCTCTGTCTTGCTCAACATCCAGAGACCTCTTTCTCATCCTTCTGTTGGGGCTTTAGAATCTCCTCCATGGTGAAGCCCTTGGGAAAGAGTCAGATCTTCCCTAGACTCTGCAGCGTATAGTACAAAAGACTGCACTGACAAATAGGATAGTATTTTGCTGGACTGTTTGGAAGGGTTTGAGAGCTCTTGGATTTGGAACCAAGTGAAAAATAAGACAAACGGTAAGATAAATAGGACTGAAGCATTACCATTATTACTAATAAAACCTAGACTAGAGAATGTAGCTTAGGTGTGAGAGCCAAATGGGCTTCCTAATCTGGATCCTCTATTTGGGCTGACTTGTCCTGTCCCATAAGTCCAGACAGGGGCAGGTTTCACCACGCCAGGGAGGAGAATCTTCCCCTGGAGGAGCAGCAGAGAATGCCAGTCCTCTCCAGGAGCTACCTCCCATCAGGAACAGCTGAGAGGCTGAGATGAACATACATATTACCTCCAAATTTACAGTCAGATAAGTCCTGCCATTTCCTCTTTTGCTGAGCGAGGAAAGGAGAAGAGGAAGGTCCAAAGTGTTACTAATTAAGCTCCATTTACATTGAAAGAAACATCAAGAGCTGGAAAGATGCTCCACACTTCTCCCTGCCCTTCTGCTATGGAGTATAAGGCTTCCCTTTTCCATTTTAGCCACTACCTGTGCTATCTAATGCAGTTGCTACTGACCACATGAGTATTTAAATGAAAATCAAATAAACATATTTAAATTAAATAGGTTCTATTTAAAATAGGTTCTTTTGCATTGGTGTTTCAGGGATTTTAGGGTATAATCCCAGCAGTGAAATTGCTGTGTCAAAAGGCAGTTCCATTTTTAGTTTTTTTGAGGAAACTCCATACTGTTTTCCACAGTGGCTGCACCAGTCTGCATTCCCACTGACAATGCACTAGGGTTCCCTTTTCTCCACAACCTTGCCAGCACTTGTTTGTTGATTTGTTTATGATAACATTCTCACCAGTGTGAAGTGGTATCTCATTGTGGTTTTAATTTAATCTCTCTGATGGCTAGTGATGCTGAGCATACATTCATATATACAGAGAGTCTTCTGTATATCCTTCTTGGAGGAAAGGTCCTTTGCCCATTTTTTAGTTGAATTGTTTGTCTTCCTAGAATGGAGTTGTGTGAGTTCTTTATATATTTTGGAGATCAAACCCTCGTCTGAGGTATCACTGGCAAATATGTTGGTTCCCTTTTATTTTGCTGGTGTTTTCTTTAGCCATGCAGAAGCTTTTTATTTCCATGAAGTCCCATTTGTTTATTCTTTCCTTTATGTCCCTTGCTCTAGGGGACTTATCAGTGAAAATATTATTGCATGGAATATCTGAGATTTTCCTGACTATGTTCTCCTCCAGGACTTTTATGGTATTGCAACTTATATTTAAGTCTTTTACCCATCTTGAGTTTATTTTTGTGTATGGTGTAAGTTGGCCATTGAGTTTCATTTTTTTTGCATGTAGCTGTCCAGGTATCCCAACATCATTTGTTGAAGAGGATATTTCTACTCCATTTTATGTTTCTGACCCCTTTGTCAAATATTAATTGACTATAGAGACATGGGTTCATTTCTGGACTTTGTTGCATAGATCAGTGGAGCCGTGTGTTAACTTTTTAGATGTACAAAGAAATTCATGGCTAGTCTCAATGTCAAGTATAACTAAAAAGCAATTTTAATAGTAGATAGACTAAAGTGTTCAGAAACATAGTGTTGAAGTGTAAAGAAAAATCACAGCCAAGTCACATGCAAAACATGAAATCTCTTTCCTAAAGAGCGTGTAAAGTAATATTTTCTTCCTCCAAATATGGCTCACTTGCTAAGCTGCCAAGAAGGATAGGGCCAGATGGCACAGAGTTCTCATTTCCCAAATATACCTCCTGACCCAGCCATATATTTTTCTCTACTTCTCCTTACAGACATCACTTTTGTCTGTTTTGGGAATTGTCTGAACTCTGGGAATGAACCTAATGACTGTGTCAGAATCAGAATACTGACACACCGACTGTGACAATGTTCTTTCAGCCTTACTCTGCTCCTAATTTGGTAGTTTATGAGCTCACAGATGCTGGACCAGAATTTAGTCCATAAAATTAAGACAGTCTGTTTGATGGAGCCAAATCTAAATTGCTGAAGCAAGGACAGTAAAGCATGAAGCAGTGCCTTAAAAAGTAACTAGGGCCATCAAACCTGCACTAAAAGGCAACATGGTTTCGCAGTGAAGATCTTTAGATGCCACAGTAATTTCTCAGGAAAAAAAGGCTATCATTATGAGAATACTAAAACTAAATGAGAATAACAAATAAAATAATACAGAAGACCAATTTCATTAGCAGCTGTGCTGTTTATGCTCAGTTGATGGGAGAAAAGAATATTTTCATCAAACTATTAAAATGAATGGATTTAAATATATGAATGTAATCATCCATAACAATGGCATTAACAAAATAGTTTTAAAAATGAGCATGGTAGAAATGACTTCCCTGTAATTATTATGTTCATTGACTATTATTTATTCTTAAACCATGATGGATTCTAGGTTTGGGTAAAACTCCAGGGGGATGAATGTGTCCCTTAGGAGCTGGTGTTGGGAAAGGCTGAGCTGTTTGATAAATTACTTTTTTCTTAATGTTTTTTTTTCTGCTCCTGTTTCTGTTTTTCAGACCCACTATGAAAATGGGGAATATATCATCAGGCAAGGTGCAAGAGGGGACACGTTCTTCATAATCAGCAAAGGAAAGGTAAGCTCTGATAGGACGAGGGTGACACAGGAGGGGAGCCAGGGTCCGCAGTGACCCTGGCAGCAGCACGTGTGCAGAGTCTTGAACTGTACCCGTTCTTCCATTTGCCAAAACTGAAAGAGAAATGTTTAAGCATGAATTTCCCAAAAATAATGCAGAAAGAAGAAAAAGTCTAACTTCGAAGCCCAGTAAAGAGTGAATGTGCTATAATATAGTCGTGATTCTAGTACCACAGACATGTCTGCATGAATAGGAAGATTTCCATAATTAAAATTATATAATTAAAAAGAAAAAGACAATGGTTGCTTAAAATAATCCTTAACACAGAAAAACTTCTTTCAGTCATTCGTAGCAGTAAAAGTACCATCGTGAAACGTCTGGACTTTGAGATCTGATGGCCCAAGTGTGAATCTGGCTATGAAACACACTAGTTTTGTGTGTGCAGACGATTTGCTGAATACTCTGGGGTCAATCAGGATATGAAAATACCCACGTTTTATTGTATCTTCCTAAATAAATATTGAATAAATACTAAGAGCTATTAAAATGATACATCATAGGCCAAGGATGAGTATAAGGTATACAAGAGATCTGAACAAAAAAACATAATTTATTCTTTACTATATTGTTTTAATTTTTCAATATTATGAATCTATTATAATTTTATTTAAAACTCAATAAGAAATCAAGTGAATTGGAAAGTTGGAGCTTATGTAGATTGATACTCGTTATATGGCTATAACTACGTTTTAAAACATATCTTAAATTTCTTTTAACAGTAAAGTCATAATCATCTTTGCATTTAAGTATCATTGCACTATAAGCCATGATTTGAACTTATTTTGCATTATCATAAATGATTCTTTAAAAGAATTTGAAGGAAATGCAGGTGGAAGGGAATTTATATTTCCATTTTTACAATTGTTACTTAAAAATAAGTGAATCTGTTTCCTCTGATTTAACAGATATGACTGAATCTTTACTTTGTGGCTCATATGAAAATAAAAAAGGGATTCAAAGAGCCACAGTGTATAGGACATGTGAAACATTATAAATCTTGTTGGATTCATATTTTGGAAAATTCTCTTTGGATTAATTTTGAATCAATAATATGCACTTGTTAATGTTTTACAACAGTGGCTTGTCACACTAAAGGAAGAAAATGATGTTTATACTTTTATCATATGCTATTTTTTGACTGACCAGAAAACCTGGGGTAGAAATAGAAGTCAGGGACCAGCTTCTAAAAAGGCATCCTGAAATGACATCTGACTGTAGTTACAGTTAAAACCCTATCTTGTTTTTTCCATTGTTACAAGAAATGTTACCATTTTGTGTTTTGTACATAAATTGGTAGAGCCTACCATTTACT
>PVKM010020351.1:0-23434 GCA_004027735.1 Carollia perspicillata | reverse complement strand
CAGTGTATGGCATGTGTGTGTGTGTGGGGGGGGGGTGTCCTTGTCTTTTCCTCAACCGCTACCTCCCTCTCTGTGGTGGCAGCATTGGAAGAGGAGAATAGAGAAGTTGTTATTACTTGAGCTGGTCCTGTGTCATGGTGACTTCATGCTCTTTTCTCTGATGGATCTTTGTTCCCCCACCCCAGGAGAAAAGAGTTCAGAGCTGACTCTTACTCTGTAAACACTTTTCTGGGTTCTTCGTGTAGATATTTTATGCACTCCTGAGGCTGTTTCCCCTGTGAACCAGGCAGTGTCACTCCTTTGGGGGGCCACTCCTCACTCCCCTGCTGGTGGTCTAGGAGGACACTCCGTGTGCACCCTCATGGATAGAGTCTCATTGCCCCTAGGCCAGCTCCTCCTGCCACGTGGCTTAAGTTTGTGGGTAAACTCACATATGCTCTGATCCGTTAGAGGAAATTCAGTCACAGCAGGAACTCTGTCCCACGCCCCAGTTCCTTGGTGGAAGTCAGACTCAAGTCCGTTGTCACCACTGCCATCGCCGTGAAGGTTCCAGGATGCCCATATCAAGCTCTGCCACTGGGCATGTTAAGGCCCCTTACTGGGCTTGTGTGGTGAGGACAGGCATCTCCTCATGCCTTCCAGGGTTAAAGAGCAGGTGTGCTATAAAACCCTCTGAAGTCTCTTTTCTAAAATCAGCTAAATAAAACCTTTCTCCTCTTTACCCTCAAAATACCCTACAACTTGTTTAAGATTTTTGGGTGAAGACCCAAGAGTCATTAAACTGGTTCTCAGGATATACCCTGAAAACTTGGATTTCGATCTGGCATCTCTCTTTGGTTTGCAGCATCTAGTTATCTTTGGCCTGGATCACAATGTTGATATGAGCATTCTTTTTCTTGCGACCCTCTCATTATTGTATAACCCTAATAACAGTCAGGTGGGGTGGTGGACGGTGGACACTCATCATTCCCTTTCCAATGTGAAGATTACAACTCAGCAAAGTATCTCAAGGTCACTCACCTGGTAAGTGGCAGAGCCAATATTTGGTTCTGAGTTTTTCCCTCCAAAGCCTACGCTCGTAATCATCAACTTCATACTTACAATATGAACACACCTGTCAAGATGAGTCCAGCAGTTCTGTAAAGGAAGTCAGATTTCAGCATTCAGGGCTAGGTCATTGTCTTCCTGACCTATGCAGTGAATTTCCACACCTTGAATTTTCTTACAAAACACAAACTACTTACACTCATTATATTTGTGTTTTAGAACAAGTATATCTATATATGTGCATGTATGTGTTTAATAAGATACTTGTATCAACTGGGACATTTAAGTCACTCAAATTATGAGTGACTAAGAATCCATTATGAATGCTGACTACCTTTAGTGAGAATGTTATTTTCCAATAGAAGAACAAACATATTTCGTGAACAGAATCTTAAAATCAGTCAGCAGCTATTGAAACCAATCCCTGTATAATATTTAAATAGCTATACCTAGAAATCTATTATAGCTTAAATACATTCTTGGTCAGAATATATACCTTAAAGATAACAAAAGTAAAAAAATTACAGAAAAAGCTGTAACATTTTCAACCTCTGAGGACTTCAGTTCTAAGTTTCTATCTTCACCATCTCAGTTAAGGGAAATTAAAATCTCAGTGCTGTTTATTACTGAGTTTCTTCTTCATTTCTCCTGTTTCTAGGAAAAAAGAACTTGAATGCTTTGGTCTAAAAGTGGAACAAATAAAAATCTGCATCCTTTATTTTTAATTCTGATTGATAGCACTGAAAGAACTGAGTTACAGCTAGGCTAGAACAGGGCACAAAGAAAAAGTTTAGTGATAATCATATGCTTCAGCCCCATAATTAATTTTACTAGGAGATGTTTTGACATTAAAGTGGGAAGTACTTTCATTCTACAAGACCAGGCAATACTTAAATCAAATAAATCAAAATTAAATATGACATTCAGGATGTGTTATTGCAGTGACTGTTTCTGGAAATATTCTGGCTTTTCTTTTTTTTTTTTTCCAAGTTTGTGTTCTTGAATGGAGACGACTGGGTCTGACATCAGACACTCAGTAAATATCTTACCCAATGGGACAAATCCCCATTTCTGCAGTTAGGGAAAGCAAGTGAGCACTTACAAATCAAGCATCTCAAGCAATAATGGTAACCAGGGGCACCTCAAACCTCTCCCTGCCCAGCATAGTGTCACTTCTAGTGAACTTCTTTCCCTTGGAAATGCCATTAGGAAACAGTAATACTCGGCAGATATGTGTGAAGAATTGACCTTAAATTCCCTAAATTGCTACCAGTTACCTGAATATGTCCAGTCTTTTAATATAGAAACAATACAGGGCTCACATAAAATCTGTGGAAAAGACACATGTAAATACTCAATATCAGGTATCTTTAAAATCCAGGTTTTGATGAAGTGAGCTCTAAGAGACCCCCTAGTCACTAATGTCCTTTAAACTAAATGGCCTTATCTTTTAGACTATACTAGGCAGTGACTGAAACAACATTTTAATTTTAATCAGGAAATTAAATGAACTAGAAAACCTTATCTCTTGAAACTTGTAGGTGGAAAATAGTTCACTGTATTTCTTTCTTAAGCCAGATTTGGAAATCAGGTAGATTTGGAAGGAGCATTAGTTTATAGCAGTTGCCTTATTCAGCCCGCCTGAGGCTCAAGGAGAAGATGGACTTGCCCAAACTGGTAACGAGCTGGACAACAAACTGAGACCACAGGTATCAAGCTCCTGACTTCGAAACCATGCTCATGCTAGTGCCTGAGCTGACTGCATTGTCTCGTGGAAATGGCACCTGCACTGAGTGAGCAGTGGCCGTGGCTACTAGAAAGCACAACAGCTAACAACATTTAGTGTGACCTTCACAGAATTTCAGGACAGCCAATTATTAATGAAGAGTAACCCTTAAATATGTTTCATTGGTGGAAATATTTGGAAGGTGATCTCTGTGATAAAAACAAACATTTGAAGTGGCTCTGCTGGTTGAAGATCGCTTTCGTGGTCTGTAAATGGTCGATGTGAGTTTTGCACCACCCACGTTTTTCAAGTAAGAGAACTAAGTTTTAGTAATTTGGACAAGGTGACGTTGTTGGCAGAGTCTGCACCCAAACTGAGGTCTGGCAGATGAGACACGCATTAAAATAGAGATGCCCAAATAGCTAGGGTCTGGAGGAGACCTTCTGAACCACTGACCCAGCACACGCGGACCCACAGGAATGCGTTTTCAGGGATTCCCACGCTGCCCCTCCGCGTGGAGCCTTGCAGAGTAATAGAAGGTCTGCCCGGACGAGAGTGTTGCTCCGTTTCTTTCAGTGGAGCATTTTCTTCTGAGCAGATGTCTGCAAAGGCCCTCAGGGTGCCCCCAACACCCCCTCCCTTTATACGGAAGATAAATCAGGCTTTGTGCTCACACTCATTAGAAAGAGAAAGCAGTTTATTAGCAGTTTGTTATGATCTGCGTGTAGTTTGTAAACCCTGCCCCACAATCAATTTGTCAATAACCTTACCTACAAAGGTGCTGAGACAGCAGTGGCAAGTGGAAGAACAGAAACTATATCAGGAATGAATAGGAAAAAAAAGGGCATAAGGAACAAAGTGGAAAATGGCACCAAGAATGGGGTAGTGCAGTGAAGGCATAGACATGACAGACATTCTCCTTCGTTCCTCCCCTCCTTTGTCGAATACAGAGCCCAGCATGGACTGAAGTCGCCCATTTCCGTTTTTCTGTGGCTGATCTGCTCTCACAACAGAAGTGAACAATAGGATCATGAGTGCAGTGGTTTTTTTAATATTTTATTTGCATTTATTCAGTAAGAATTACCTGGTGACATCTACCTGTCAACCGTTGTGCTCATGGATAGAGATGAAATGTTTGATACTGTCTCTCTCCTTAAGATCCTCAGAGTTTAATGGATTAAAAAAATCCTCACCTAAACCATGATTTAATTATGAGTAAGTTCCACACAGTAATCTGTATCCACTTTAAACCCTATGAGCATCATAAAGATTTTAATTTTAGATATTTCCTTGAAGGTGCTGGGAAGATGGAAGGATTTTAATAAAACATTTGGTGTTAGATAAGTCAGATCTTCATACTGTGAAAGAGAAATATCATAACATGAGATTAAGAGCAAATTTCAAAGGTCAGACAGATTTGGGTTTAAATCCTAATCTCATGAAAAAATTCCAGCTGTGTGACATTGAGCAATCTTCTTAACCTCTCTAAGCCTTCCTGTCCTTACACAAGTGACAAGAGTGATGGTACTGACCTCATCAGGGTTTTGTGAGAATTAATGACAGGAGGCAGGACAAGGCTTCAGCACCTTGTGAATGTTCAAGAAGCACTTGTCATTATTATTGGCAACAGTGGTAGTAGTGTACTAGTGTTTATTATTACTACTATTATCTGAAAGATTACAACAAGCCCTATGTTTTTTCTTCTATCCACCGCCAAGGCAGATGGGGAAACTAGCTGTATTTTAATTCTAACGCGCTCCACTTCTTCCAAGAGATGGAGCCCTGTCTTTTTTCTGAGTTTATAATAGCAGCCCTGAATAGAACTCTGCGGGCCCCACAAACACGCACTGAAAGAGAACATTAAAAATTACTGCAGCGAGCCCTGGCTGGTGTGGCTCAGTGGATTGAGCACAGGCCTGTGGAGCAAAGGGCTGCCGGTTCGATTCCCAGTCAAGGCTCATGCCTGGGTTGCAGGCCAGGTCCCCAGTAGGGGGCACATGAGAGGCAACCACACATTGATGTTTCTCTTCCACTCTTTCTCCTTTCCCTTCCCCTCTCTCTAAAAATAAATAAATAAAATCTTTAGAAAAAATAAATAAAAATAAAAATTACTACAGCAAGATGGGGGGAAGGGCACAAAAATGGCAACTCCAAATGAAGTCACTCATCTTTTTTATAGTTACATTGGGTGTTATGGGACATGCACGGAGTCGCATGACCTCTGTTCTTAGTTGCCATTAATCAAAGCTTTATGCAGAGTCAGTTAAATGTGCTGTAAATAATTCATTAAACATGGACTGGAAACCTACAGTGCTCAGAATTTGGAGATGTAAATCAGGTTTCTGTTTTAATCACCTTTCTTAGAGCAACTGAGGGACAAGGGAGGAGATCACCCACGCAGGATGCAATTTAACTTGAAACTGTTTGGGGATGTTTCATTTTTCAAACCCACATATTCTAAACATGTTGCAAGATTTTCTGTAGTGATGCTTTGTATGCACAGCACATGGATCCTAATTGAAATGCTGAGCAGTTTGTTTCTGTAAGGTTCAAATTCTTGATACGTCTTCTGAATATCAAATACCCAGAACAATGCTGCCACTCTGGCAGATGTGCAAATAAGTGTGTTCTGTCGGGTTTCTGCCATGATACCAAGAACAGCTAATTTCACAATCGTCCTCAGCCCCAGATGGCTCAAAACAAAATAGTTTTGAAATCTAGGTGACCTATTTTTCAAAAACCATGGTTGCGATTAATTTAGAGGAAAATAATATGGATTAGAGAGAGAGAGAGAAAGAGAGGAGAGCATTGCTGTGTTTTGTGGAACTCTGGATCTGAGGTTGTTTCCTCAATATATATGGCCATTAATTTGAGATATAGTACACAACCTCTAAAGCATATAACATGGTCCTGAAGAATCTGCTACTTCCACAGCTCCCATGAAAACTGCAGCCAGACCTGGATGCTTTTAGAGCACTGTTAATCATTCCACCAGGACAGCAGATGTAAAGCTTGTCTGCCCTGGGCAAACTGGAACATTACCATTGCTTTACTCAGAAGTCTAAATTGTCTCACTTCCCCCAAAGAATTTGCTTCATCTTTAATTATTTCTTTTCCTAAAAATTCTAAGCAATTCCTTTTATTGTCAAACTAGATCCTTGAGGCTTCATTGAACTCTCTCCATTCAAAATATTAATAGAACTGATATTCTTGTTCCTTGGCTAGTCTGGGACACTGCCCTCTAAATCTTGTTCATTCACTTTGTTCCAGTGTAACAAACTCACCTTGATTCTTCTTATCTTCTCTCTCTGCTTGCATCCCTTATTAGCCTGAAAGGCCTGAAGTCACACAGGCTTGAACCCACCGTTTAAAAAACAAATACAAGTGCATAGGTCGGAAATCACCCAGCACATCACTCTGCAGAGACCATTTATTGAGCATTTTTTATGTGCCAGGCACTTTGCTACATTATTTTTAAGTTTTGCAACCATTTTTCAGATAGGTGTTATTATTCCTATTTTACAGACAGGAAAGTGAGGCTGAGAGACGTTAAATCACTTCTGTGGTCTTGTTGGCGATGAAATGGCCAGGCCCAGCCGACCTTGAAGTCCCCGTCCCTGGTCACTGCACTCTGTTTTTTGTTTAAGGACAAACCCTTGTGTTTGCTCTGCTGTGCTGGAAAAGGTTTTTGGGGAATAAGTATTTCATAGAACAAAGCTTTTAATATGACAGTATCTAACCTGTCTTAGCCTTTTAAAATTATAACAGAGTGTCCTGTATTTTCCCCTCCCCCCAGTTTTTATTGCTGACACTTGAGTATCTCCTCTCAGTTTCTGAAGTGCTGTCTCAAACATCCTCTCCCTTCACCCTCATGAAGGTGAGGAGTTAAGCTAGGCAAGGATGGAATTAAGACTTTATAGATGAGAAAACAAAAATGGGAAGGTTAAATGTGTTGGCCAAGGTCGTGCATCTGTGACTGAAACTGGTGTTGGTCAACCCTTAATTCAAGACACGCTGACTTATACAGGAGAGCAATATCTCTGTCTACCTATCTGTCTATCTGTCTGTCTGTCTATTTACCTATGTATCTACTTACCTACTTTTGTCTGTCTTTCTGTCTACCTACCTACCTACCTATTCTGTCTAATCTATATCTGGGCAGTGATTAAAAATGAAAGGAAAACTGCTGATCGACTCTCTTAAAAATCAGGTTAACCTGCTCAGACTTGTGAAGGCTTCATGAATATGGAGCAGGGACAGGAAAAAGCTTCCTTCTGTATCACCATTCCACGTAACACACCTGAATTGGAGCTTGAACTGAGCCTCTTCTTAGCATGATTAACTCAAGAAATGTAGTCAATCACTCCAAATCTCAGTTTCTTTACATTAAATTAAAATGATAATAGCTTTTATCTTATAGAGTGTTTTAGGTAGGTGTAAAGAGATGATACCTTTAAAGTGCCTAGCCCAATTCTGGGCACGGGATAAGTACACAGCACATTAGATGTTTTTGTCTTTGTTGTTGTTATTGTTATTGTTATTGAAGAGCAAGAAAAACATAAAATGATACAGCTATACAACACTTTGTCTTATTATACCAAGCTTCAGGTGTGATAGGAAAGAAGAGGAAGATCACAACAATTATGGCCCTAGAAAATGTAAGTTCGACCTGTTTTACCAGGGCGTTCATTGATGAGTATATGACACATTTGATAGTAAAGGAAAACTACCTTGCATTGTTAGTACTCTAGAGTAAAAAACGGAATTGAGGTCGAATGTCTTTTATCTTTAGGACCTAGCTCAGTGCTTAAAAAATAGGAAGTGTTCAAAAAGTATCATGGAATTATGAATAAAAATAATTTATTTAATTTATTTGTCTTTGCAATCCTATCATTTTGCAGTGAGCCTGTGACAAAATAAGTTCTCAATTAACTATCTGGTGAAGTGGATTGTTCTTCTTTATAGTAAATAGTGTCTTCTAGATAGTGAGTTGAATTTCATTTAAGCCCTTTGGAGATATGAAAATCCTTTACCATGGATGGCAGGCAGTTATAAGACCATTTTACCACAGTGTCTTCCAAATATGTTATGCATCTCTTCTTTTTGGTTTTAGATGGTTCATTATATTTTTTTAAAAGAGCTAAGGTGCTTGGGATTGCTGTCCCCAGGTTACTATGAAGAGACAACTATGCAGTGATACCTGGTGGACAAGAAGAAGTGAGTGCTTTTAGAGTCACGTGCATGTGCGGTTCTTTCTGTAATGTCTAATGATGGATTACACAGACCGCACACTGAGTGCGACAGAAGCAGAGCACCGTTGCTAAAAATAGCTACATCAAAAGGCATGGAAGAGTCAGAGAGAATCATCTTGTGAATATTAAGGAAAAGTATCAACTTACTATATTTGGATAAATTTAGACCTGTTTTAAAAAATTGCCTGTGACTGAACACCCAGGAATGACAGAAAAGAAAAGTTCTTTTAAAAAAAACAAACAACCCTCTCTCCAAAATAATGACCAGCCTTCACCCAGGGGATTACCCAAAATTCATGTAAATAACCCAAAGATGACATTGTAATAGAATATACCACCTAGAATGTACAAAGTCATCGTGTTAAACTCTTCCCCAACCCTCTTTGAAAACTTTTTTTTAAATCACACAAATGTTTCTTACTTGGGGGAGAGTCATTTTACATGATCTCCATGTTTGAAAAGTCTTCCAGTTAACATATGTAGGAGGTTGCTAATTTGATGAGTTGAATTGTGTTTTATCCTCTAAAGGTGAAATCTTCTCTCACAGAGTATGTGGGAAATGAAACTATTTTGTTTCTTAAAGATTTGTGTAAGCCAGTCCTGGCTGGTGTGGCTCAGTGGATTGAGCATCGCCCTGTGAACTGAAAGGTCACCAGTTTGATTCTCAGTCAGGGCACAAGCCTGGGTTTTAGGGGTCAGGTCCCCTGTGGGGGGCAGCTAATCGATGTTTCTTTCCCTCTCTTTCTCCCTCCCTTCTCCTCTCTCTAAAAATAAATAAATAAAATATTTTAAAAAGATTACATAAGCTAGAAAGTGGGTATTAAAATCACAGTATTATATGCAAGTTTGTAAAATGTTTAGCTAGTATACTAAATGCCATGTACATCAACATGCTTACAAAATACACCTTGTCTGGATTTTATGTGTCTGGTTGTGTGTAATCTATGATACTGTTTCTCTAAGTCTGATACTGAAATGAGAGTAACAAGGCACAAAGTCCAAGTAGCTTAGAAAGACTACCCTATCAAAATGTAAAATTTATGGATGATGTTCTAAAATTCCCACCCTTTCCTTTGGATTTAATGTTGTTCTAATGATGTGTGATTATAGTTTTCAAAATTTAGTGTGTAATTAATCACATAATATCCTTATTTTCCTATCCCATAAATGCTTTGCTAACACTGAATGACCATACTAGCATTGTCAAACTAGTTCGATATCTCCTGCAATAAAAGACATGAAATGGGGTGGCAGGAAGAAAGAAGAGGAAGATGCAAATAAAAGTGAATATGCTATATTCTACTTGCAATATTTTAAAGTAGACAGTTCTTTGAGAAAATTAGTTATGATGGCATCAAGGGAATAGTACATTATAGATAAGGTTGTTTATCACACAAAACACCAAACTTGATACCTTCAGCACCAGATTGTTTAGTGTCTTGATTTCCCTTGTAACAAAAATATTGTCTCCATCTTCCTGTAACTCACATTGTCCCATATTATCTTTCCACTAGCTATATTTTGCTGGAGCCAGTTGTGTACTTTAAAGAACCTCAGGTCAAATAGTTGTCACTCTGAGGAAAATAAGGAAATAAAGCATTTCAGTCTATGATATTCTGGAGCTCATTGGTGCCAATCCTCAAAGATGTAGAAAACTGGGAAGTCATCGGGAGCAATTGCCAGGAAACAGCCACTCTTTTAGACAAGGAACCACAAAACACAATCAAAAGCATAGTAAAAAATGAAAGTTGGGTAGGGAGAGAGTGAGAGAGGAAAGGGAAGAGAAAGGCAGGGAGGGAGGAATAACTTACAAGAGCAAGGAGACAAACCTGCCATCTGTGAGAGCAAGTTATAACAGCATCTTCATGAATAACAATAAAAAATACTTTAAAAAAATTACACAGGTATTTATAAAACCATTAGGGTAAGAATGGCAACCAGAAGCAAAATAGTGAGATTAGCCATTTCCGCAAAGTTGGAAAGAGAGTGCAAACAGCAATTAGTTCATTTTTAAAATATTATAGATATAGAGGGCTCTTTAGAAATTTTCAGGTCACTGGCTTTAAAATTTTGAAACATCAAGTACTTTCTTATGTCCTAAACAATTCTGTACTAGCTTTTCTCTCCTTTCTTTACTGCTTTTATGTTCACAGGAAAATTACAATTGATAAATTTATTTTTATTAATTTAGAAGTTACAGGTATCTTTTTATTATTTTAGTGTTCACCCTAGTAATTACAATCTTGAGTTATCAAAATCTATTTTTAGTCCATATATATCTATCTTCCTCCAAGTCCTTAAAACTGTATTTGCTCTTCTTGAATTATAAAAGTGTATGCTCTTATTTTGGTGAATTTTAATTATATATATCACAAGAAATACTCACACTTCTAGATAGTCAGTGTTCATTCAGATATGTCCAGACTCTGAAAGCCCCTGAGAGGTCTACATTCTGGGCCCTGGGTTTCTGTTTCTCCCCAGATACCAGTCTGGTGATCTCTTGCATTCTTGTTTGCTCTTTGATACTTTTTAGAATTTGGGATTTTCCCCAGGTTTTTAAATTGCCTGTTTGTTTTAGTTTGCTCAGAATTATCCAGTCTGCCATTAACTAAGTAGAATCCCCAATGTACTAAAGAATTTACCATTTTTCCTATTAGTAACTTGGTCAGAAGTATAAAAGGGATTACCTGCTTTTTAAAAGACTTTTAAGTAAATTGATGCATATAAAACCCAAAGGATAGTAGCTGGTATTTAGTGAATGTTCAAAAAAGTGCATATAATTTTTCCTAATATTTTTGCTGTTTGTTAAAAATGTTTTGTGTAAAAATGGAACTTTGAAGTTAATGAAGTCTCCCACTTGCACAGACTTCTTAGTTTGTAAACTGCCAAAAAAACTGAAGAAATGTTAAGCAGTTTTGTATTAGTGTAATAAAAGTATTCTAATTCTACATTCCTTAAAGTGCAAACAAATCTGAACCAGCTTCATTATATCATTCCCAGCTAGAAATACCTTAAATGTAAAGTGTAACAAATTAAATTTATGCAACATACTAATATTGAGGATATAGTTTATTTTTGGAGAATCCCAGTTTTGACAATTCCCTTTACTCATATACACATTTCTAAATTGTTAGCTATATTTCCTAAGGGAAGCCTAACTAGAATTACTTAGATATATGAACTCAGCATAACAAAGAGTATTATTTCAATCCTTAGCATTCTTAAAGGAGTTATTGCTTAGGGTTTTACTTGAGAAGAAGAATGCAGAGTGTCTGTGTCTGAAGCTCAAATGGATGCCCTTCCATTTTCGCTTTTAAACATTCATAGACATAGCCATTATTTCCATCAGAGTGGAAGGGGCAGGTGCTAGGTGCCGTGTGGTTGTGGTGTCTAAATAAAGATGGATGAGGGAGCAACCAAGTGAAACATCCAATTCCTAGTTTCCAACGTCCCCTCCCTGCCTCCACTAACTGATACTGGCAAGGCGATTTTCTGATGTGAGAAAGCTGCTCTAAGAGATGAGAATGAAGCCCTGTGAAAGCATTATTAGTGGAAGGACTCCAAAATGTGGTCCTTGTGCCTATTTTTTCAACAAATTTCATGTGATTTGAGAAAGGACTATCCACAAAATATGATCATTTTCACACTTTATTTCTCAAAGAGCAACTAAACCATGAGATCTCAGTTATGAAGAACACAAGGTTTAGAATATTCTAACATGATATAAACTCTGTCTGACCAGTGCAGATTTCCATAGCTAGTGAAGAAATCTTTATCAACACCTTAAAGTCCACCATCTAATAGGAATTTACTGTGTACCACACACTGTGATTCACGGCTCTTGTTTCATTTAATCTTGTAAAAGACTCGGGAGATCAGTGATAGCACTATTCCATTTTTATCTCTGAGGAAACCAAGACTTAATAAAATTTGCCCCCAAATCCCATAGGCATCTGTCTCTTTAAACTGTCTGAACTCTCACCAATAGGCCACCCTGCCTCCATGTTCTGTAACATATTTTTTGTCTGTTCTGATTGAAAAATCTGGGAAGGAAAGAAACCTGTTGTTTTTATTCACTACTGAGTCTCCACTTCCAAGCATAATACACAATGCAAAATAAATATTTGTTGAATGAACTAATAAATGAATAAATGAATAGCATGTACCACTTTATCACTCCTCCTATGGACTGGCAATTACCCCATTATGACCACAGGGAATCCCACAGACTCTACATTTGATATATGTTTCCCCTTGTATTAGGCACGAGTAATAGAGTAAACATCTATTTCTTGGCCGTAATGGCCATATTCTCTTTTGCCAGTGAGCCCATATTCTCAAAGTCTAAAGAAAATAAAAATAAGGAAAGTTATTTTTAAGGTAGATCCATTCATGTCTCTACTGTTACAGAATTTTGCCATTTAACATGTTATCTGTTCAACATTAGTGAAAAATTCTAAAATGTAAGAGCCTAGAAATTTTGGTTTAAATTAACAGTATAAATATTTTTTCTCTCTGTTCAAAAATATTCATTTGTTACCTAGACATTTTACTACTTGGAATGTGTTCCTATAACTGATTCAGAAATCTGCATCAAGATATAAAATATGACCTTACATTTGCATAATGTAATTAAGTTTTCAAAGCTGTTTCCCATCACATCTATCATTTTATTTTTATGTTTCTTTTTAGTGAGCCTTGGAGCATTTCAAATTCATTATGCCACAGTAATGTATAGTTGAATACCATTAAAACATTGGTACTGAGGGATAAACTACAACTTTCATTTGTACTATCTATACAGCACTATATAAACTGCTTTCACATGTATTGTCTGAATGGACTTCACAACAACTGGAGACAGAGAGAAAGAAGGTATTATAACCTTTATTTTACAGACCAGGGCCTGGAGCCTCAGAAGTTAATTGACTTGTTTCTGAAGGTCGTCCAGCCAGTAAGTGGCAAAGCCCAGTCTAGATTCTGGGATCTCTTACCTTTAAGTGAAACAAGCCAGTTGCAAAGGACCATATGTTGTGTTTTTTACTTTTTGACACTTTACTGTAGACACAATGCATACCTTTTGATTTCAGGTATTTTATTTGACTTTTCTTTTTTGATAGTTAATATATTTGATGAAACAAATGTTAAAATTGTGTGTCACCATAATGTTATAAAGCATTCATATTAATTTTTGGAAAATTTTAAATATGTGAAACCAAACAATCTCCATGATTCCTTAGAGAATAATTAAACCAACCCTGCCATTGTCAGGATGAGTAAACTAGGTTCCAAGGAAATTAACTGACTGGCCCAAATTTAGGAAGGCAGTTAGTAAAAGAGCTCAGAATGGATCCCATGTCTCCTGACTCGCCTGTTCATGTATTATTCCTTCAGACTTTGTTAAGCCTCTGTCATATGCAAGTCACTCTGTTAGACACAGAGAGATGCGAAGAGTAGTAGAATATCATTGCCTTTAAATAATCTGTATTCCAACAGAGAGATGATGCATGCACATTGACGAATAAAATGCAAGGCCAGTACAGTGGGACCTTTAAAAAAATACAAACAGGAGAACAAAAGAAGGGAGGCTAGAATAATATTTTCACTTCTATTTACTTTGCACTGACTTCAGAGTAAGCCATTAATATGTGCCTTGTTCAGTTTGCGGGACAGCTCAGCCATACGCCAGCATTGGCACACCCTCCCAGGTGACACATCCCGCTCCAAAATAGGCAGACGTACTTTTTCCACTGGACATTCTCCCTCCAAATGTTTGACTCTGACAGTTGATGTGATGTGTAACTGGGGCTTCTGATACTGAAGTTGTGACAAGTCAGTGTTTGAAATCAGGTCAGAAATAATAAGAGGCTTCTTAGCAAAACCAAATCGAACAAGAGGCTGGGAAGGAGTCATGATCTGAACTGAGTGCTTCTGCAGGACGGGACTTGGGCTGCTTTGATGTAGGCTGCATGAATTGGTCTAGAAAAAGTCAGAAAAAAATGCTAAGCCAGGATGATTTCTGAGCAAAGTTTCTTAAGAGTATAAGTCAGAAATAAGGAAGATTTAAACTTATATACATATCCACAAATATTTACTTATTTTCAGAAAATTTTTCTTAGGAGAGAATCTTACGAGGTACAGGAGGGTACCTTACTCTGCCACCGTCTGTCATTAATCCAGGATTTTCCAAAGTGGAATATTAGATGGGGCATCAATGGGTTATTTCCTAATAGTCATATATTTATGGTAGCATATACTAGAAAAATACTACTAGCATACCAAAATTTTGGTCCTGCACATATATATGTGTAGATTGGGGCTAAACAAGATGAACTTTAAGGGGGAAAGTTAGTAGGTTTAAAGTAAAATTAATTAAATAATTAAAGGTGGCATATGTGTATGGTGAAAATTGTGAGGGTGGTAAGAAAATGCCTGAAATTTGGGAAACACTGCATTTATCAATACTGGCTGCACCTCTACCATGGGCAGGCACCCAGAGTCACTGAGAGCACAGGCCCATTTCTGCCCTTCCTGGGACTCTCTAGCATGGCTTCTCACAGTGCCTGGCACCTAGGATTAATCATTATGTATGAAATCACAGTCCCTGTATAAAAAGGCTTGAGAGCACAACACACTAGTACATACACTTAAGCTTTGACAGGATAAGAACAAATAACCTCTTACTGACTGTCATTCTTAGAATCAGTTGTTAGGTTTCCCAGAGCCCAAATTTCCTCATCTGACAAATGGAGATAATATTTAGGTTGATCACAGTTTTTAGGGGAAATGGCAAAATCCACATAAATTCTAGTCATACTGCATAGTCGTTGTAGGTACTCAATACTATAATTGTTCTTTAATTTTTTTTGAAAGAGGTGCCCATTACATCAGGTGGCCATAAAAGAGAGAGTTAAGAAAAAGAGTTCTGAGTATTTATAACACTAGATGTTAACACGCAGGCTTTATGGGGAAGGGAACGATGGAAGAAGCATGAGCTATAATAGGAGAGGCCGCGTGAATGGGATGCTGTGGCCAGAGTCCCTCTGTCCTGTCTTTGCTGGTGTTGACTGAAGAGTTGCTGGTCCCTTTTTCCTTAGGATGTGATTGCCTGCCTCACAGCCATTCCTGCCACGCACGTCTTGGGGAAGATGAAAATGTCAGCACCCCTTTGAGCTTTCCTGTAATCAGTTAGCTAAGGTCACTGATTTCTACAAGAGTCTTTTCTCAATATATGTTAAGATCTTTCTGTCAGATCTAATTATTTCTCTGTCATAACTGCATGATATTCCACTGTAGAGCTGTTCTATTAAAGATACTGGTATTTAAGTTGTTTTCCAGTGTTTTGCTACTATAGACAATGTGTAATGATTAGCTTTCTGCAAAACTCGTCTGCACATGGGCAAGGATACCTGTAGCATAAACTCCTAGAGGTAGAATGTCTGAGTCAAGGGGTGTGTGCTTCTTCAGTTGTTAAATACCATGCCAGATTGCTGTGCAGAAAGGTTGTGTTGGTTTATGTTCCCCGCTGCAATACGGGAGTGTTTCCTCACATCCACACCAAAGCAGTGCTTGTAAAACATGCTTTTTCTAACATGTAAAAAAATAGAATTGTAGTTTTGAGTTGCAAGTCCTTAATTATGCATAAGGTGGAGCTTCTGCTCTATTTCAATGCCTTGTGTCAAACTGAATGACCAACTTCCCAACCACTCAGGGAGTGGTTATCCTGAGGATAGAGGGGCAGAACATTTCTGCCCTGGAATCGACCAGAGATTTTACTTACTCCAACACCCTCATTCTGCAGACCTGGGAGTTCAAGCCCAAAGTGACAAGGGCTTTGCCAAGGGTCACATAGCACCTCAAATAAGTTCTCTACCTAAGAACACATTTGAATTCTTTGGAATTTTTTCTGGCTTCGACAACCAACTGCTTAAGATGCTGAAAAGATAAGTGAGTGTTAGAACTTTTTGGTTCAGATCCCAATTGAGCAAGACAAGTTTTTCCATACATTCCCAATGGGCTTGATGGATACAAAAGGCATCCAAGGAATCAAGAAATCAGGAGGCAGTTATCCCTAAGAATAAAGAATATTCTCTCTTGCAGCACAAGTGAGCAGATTCCAAAGAGATTTCACGCGTCCTAGGCATAGCAGATGATGAGATAAAAATATCCTGGCTGATTTGTGTGCAGATGTTTTGCCTGTACCTTGTTATTCACACTCTCTTATTTTGTTAGTGCTATTTTTTCTCTCTGGCTCCATCCAATAAGTGTGGTGTCCTTCAGAAAAGTGAACAAACGCACCTCCATTGGGCCTCTGGCTGTCTTCACAAATAGACACACTCAATGCTGTTCTTCAGAAGCTTCCTAACTCCACAGAGTGTTCTTCAGAGTCAGGATTATCAGCAGTATTGACCAAAATAAGTCAGAGGAAGACAAATACCATATGTTTTCACTTATGTGTAAAATCTGTTAAAATTTTATTTATATAAATCTAAAAGCCAAAATAAATGAACAAACAAAAGAGAAATTCATAGATACAAAGAACAAACTGATGCTTAACAGATAGGAGAGGGTTTGGGGGCATGGGTAAAAAAGGTGAAAGAGGTTAAGAAGGACAAACTGCACCCTGGCTGGTGGGGCTCAGTCGGTTGGAGCGTCGTCCTGTAAACCAAAGGGTTGAGGGTTCAATACTTGGTTAGGGCACATGCCTAGGTTGTGGGTTTGGTCCCTGATTGGGGCATATATGACAGGCAACCAAATGATATTTCTCTCTTGCATCAATGTTTCTCTCATCCCCCCCTTTCCCTCTCCACTCTCAAAAATACAAGCATATCCTCAGGTGAAGATAAAAAATATTTTAAAGAAATACAAGTTGCCAATTATAAAATAGTTATGGGGATGTAAAGTGTACAGCATAAGGAATAAAGTCAATTATATTGTAATAACTATGGATGGAGTCAGTTGGGTACAAAATTTATCAGGGTGATCACTTCATGAGATGTATAATGTCTAATCACTGAGTTGTACGCATGAAACATAATAATGAGTGTCACTTGTAACTGAAAAATAAATTTAAAACCTTTAAAGGAAAAAAAACTTTTGTATTTTAAACTTCCTATAACAAAATGAAGAACAATCAGTAATATCAAATACAAATGATTGTTGATAGCCAAAGATATGTAGAAGTTAAGAAAACAGGACCTCTGCCAGACCTCACTCTTGAGCAAATAATCATGCTGATTGACTAGGAGGAAGATTCCAGTTGATTTTCCATGGAGAAGCTTATTGATTATTAGTGGCTAATTCAGTCCTTTGTGAGAATGAATCATTCTTCCCGATCGTCTTTCCTCTTACCTCGCTCCACCTCCGGTGTCCTCTTCAGCCCCCCAGTCCCCAGTATGGGGAGGCAAGGAGAGAAAAGGAAAGCAAGAACAACAGCATCTCCTCTTGAGAAAAGAAAGTATGGGACACCTGGACTGCAGCACTACACCTGTCTTTCACTGACCTGGGACTTGGAGGAAGGAAAACCTTCCCCTGGGTCACCTCTTTATCTCAGAGGTTCTTTCTTGTGAAACTCCTATTCTACTGCAAACAAATTCCATGGGTTTCAAACTGTCCTAAGTGTATTTGACAATAGTTGTTCTTTTGCAAGTGACGAACACATCAGTCTCAGGAAACCTCATACCATACAGGAGAGGATCTTAAGCATAGCTGGCATTTGGTATGTGCCTACTAACTTTGGCCAGCCTCTAAAGGGACATATCTTAACATTGTTTTTGTGATTATCTGAACGTATTGAGATGAGGAAAGTTAAGACAGGTAGCAGCCTATATATTGGGAAGCTCCTTCTAGAACATTGTTTGATTTGGGTCTCTTTTTAAAAACTATTTTATTTATTTATTTTTAGGGAGGGAGAAAGAGTGGGAGAGAAATATCGATGTGTGGTTGCCTATCGAGAGCCCCCTACTGGGGACTTGGCCCACAACTCAGGCATATGCTCTGCCTTGGGAATCCAACAAGCGACCCTTTGGTTCCCAAGCTGGTGCTCAATCCACTGAGCCACACCAACCAGGGCTAAGTCTCTCCTTTTAAATGGGAGCAAATATCAATAATTATATTCATATTTTAGACATGAATTCTGTTGTGGCTTTAAATGTATTATATAATTGAAGTATATATTATTCAGCATAACCTTGCATAAAAATGTCTTTAGTTATATAACTTATGTCTCAGTCTAAGTCAAGGAAGTTTGCCAATGTTAGTCCTCAACTCCTATCAATCAGTATGAAATTAATGAGGGGAAAAGTCCCTGGGCTAGCTAGTTTCTCTCTCTCTCTCTCTCTCTCTCTCTCTCTCTCTCTCTCTCACACACACACACACACACACACACACACAGCTGCAGTTCCACTTCTGTAACATTAGGAAACAAAAGACACAGGTAAGTCTTGCTTTGCTAGTCAGAAGTCAGAGAGTAACCTAAGGTCCGTTTCAAGGACCCAGGCTAGGACTGTAGTAGCTGAAGCCACGCTATTCCTGTTGGATAATGCTGTAAGAAGAAATCCTATTGTCTGGCTCTCCCTGGAGAAGAAACGTGGGAACTGTAGCCCTGCAGTAGCCTGAGAGAAGCCATCCTGAATTTCATCTCCTTGTAGTTGAAGGAAAAGAGGTCCGCTTCCTTCAGTATGTTCTCCCTTGTGGAGTTCAGTTGGTGCCATTTGCTTTGCGTTTTTTCCCTCTCAGCCAATTTATAGGCTTTTCTTTGTTTAAGGTCGTGTGAAGAGCACTTAATTCGGTCGGATTGGTAGCTCTCTATAAACTGCCACACTTAGCACAAATATCGCTCCACAAGAATCCTGAGGGCTGGCACTTATGTCCGCAGCTTGGTTTGAGTCCACCTTGATCATAAATACTTCTTCTCAGTTTAAATTTGAGGCTAAGGGGAGAAAATCCTTCCAGTTCTGCATCTAAAAATGGTCACACAAAAAGCAAATTGGCTTGCTGGCATGTGATTCTGTTACCCTGTGCCTTCAAGTTACTCACCCTCCTATGAAGACCCTTAAACAAACACAGAATTTGTCACGATCTGGTAAGCTCTGAGCCAACATATGAGTATGCATTACTTTGGTCAAAAGGACAAGAGAAATAAAATTTAACTTCTCTGCCTGTCAGAACTGTTCAGTTCTATGTGTTTTATTTTCTTCATTTGACAGTAGTTCCCCTCTTCACTGTGTTGCTTTTCAAAGATGAACTCTGGCTCTCAACAACAAAAAAGAATGAAGCTGAACAGTACTAAGAAATAAGAACGGTTTGGGAAAGACTCTCACAAGGAGAAATAACACACAGGCACACACAGGGAGGCCTGAGAGGCGCCATGAGCGTGTAAAAGCTGCAGGTGGGACTTGCCAACCACAGACAAGGAGCAGGGATGACACACTGGCCTTGACAAGCATGGTCCATTCATTTCGCCAGACAATGAGAGGATTGGCAGGAATTTTGTTGGGGTGGCTTGTTTTTCTGCACAGCCTCTCCACCTCAGGAAGTTCTGGCCTGGGGGGAAGACCGACGGTGGTCTGGATGTCCCCTAATACGACTGTGACCCCCACATTAGCCACAAAGATAGGCAGCACCTCGCAAAATAACTGGCATCCCCCTGGAAAGTGAACTTTATCTTCTGTAGCCAAAATGGGAACTTTTTAATCCTCTGTATATTTCCAGTGGATGTAGCGGCCCGCAGACAACTGAACAGTAAATCTGAGGTTGAATGACAGTGACCCTACTGGACACCATGAACACTTCAGTTCCAGCCTGGCTGTTCTATTTGAGAGTTTAAATATATTAATTGGCTATAAAATTATTGAACAAAGAGCTACTGAATATGTCGTTTGGAGAAATTATTTCTTTGAGAAGGAGCACACACTATAGCTATGCTTAATAGATTTGATTTTCTCCAAAAATCTGATTTGCCTGATCGGAAGTTTGACCCCCAAGTTAATTATAGTTCTGAGTCTTTAAACCATTTAAAACATTCTATTAACCTGAGTTTTTAACAATCCTTTGAAATTTTGACTTGACGGGACTGAAATTAAAGTGCAAAAACTTGAACTTGAAAAAATTATCATAAAAATAAATCAATGCCTTGTAAAAGAATGGCAATAGGACATTTTAATTCCATTTTTTGACATTTTTAATGCTCCCTACTCCCTTGCCAAAAATAAAAAGCTTAATTAAGCTTTCAGCATTTTTTATTACAAAGAAATGTGTTTGCAAGATCTGTTGCCATTCGTAACCCCACGCATCACTCACCTGCCTGTGTTGTTTGTTGTGTTCTAATTCCGAAAGATGAAAAAGAAAAGCGATTTGTAATTTGTAATTATGACATAGATAGATGAGATTATCTTAATGACTACTCACCGTGGTCTCATCAAATGTCAGATGTGTAATAGTGATTATAATGCCAAAATGTGTTGAGTTTTACTGTGTGCCAATTACTCTGGCATGTATTTCCCTATATTTGCTTATTTGATCCAAACAACAACCTTATGAGATAGAAATTAAAAGCTCTGCAGGGAGGAGTTAAGTAATATGTCCAAGGTCACACAGTAAGTGGTTAGATCTGGTCTCTGAGTCTAGGGTCTTGCCCTTAACCATTATGCAACATTATTTTTCTGTAATTTTTAAAATGTAGAAGTATGTTTATAAATAGCTCACTCTAAAGACAGACAAAAAGTGTGGCTTTTACTGGTTTTAGCAAACAAAAATTGTCTACAATGTTAGGTTATATACAAAATTAATGGTACAAATAACTATTACTGTGCTGTTAAGAAGACAGAATGTTGAACAGCATCCAATTTCTCTTAACTTATAGAAAAAAATTATTTGTTTTCCTTTTTCACAGTATTTATCATCAGTGCCCGTGCTGACAGTGTTCCCTGATGTTATGAACTGTTTTTCAATCTTATCATTCCCCACAGACTTAGAAAGACAAATGCTCTGAATGTAACTTGACAAAACAAGAGAATAAAAGACTGAGACAGATTAGGGGAGAGGGAGAGACAGGGAGAAAGAGAAAGGAGGGAAGGGAGGGAGGAAGGAAGGAAGGAAGCTTTGCTTTCAGATGGACCCTTTTTCCATAACCCTTAGCCCCAAGGCCAAAATTACAAGTTTCGTATTCTCTATTTACCATTCATCAATCTATTCATTTATTCACTCTATCACTAATTGTGTTCTGTACGGTTTTTGTGCTCTTCGCCATGATGAACAAAATCTAGCATCATCTCTATTTTCACAGGGCTTTCATTTTAACGAGGGGGTAAGTATTGATCCAAACAAAAAATCAAGCAAACATAGAACCGAAGAGGCTCAAGGACATGCACTTACAGGTGTGGCACATGGGCTGCCACAGAGACTCCCTTCATACAAAGTGCGGACAGTCACAAACCTAGTGGTCTTCGTTCCAGTTCAGGTGCCCCTTCTACACATCGCTCATCAACCAGCACTGCCACGTGCCCTTGAGTCGACAGAGGGAAATCACTTTCCTGTTCTGGGTCAGGCTGTGGGAGAGAAAGTCTCCGTGCTAAAGCCTCTTCCAGGGCCAAGGCGTGGGTTGTGGAATGCGAGCGCAGAGTCTGAAAGAAGACCCCTTAGGTTAGTGCATCCTCACTTCCTAACAGTGTGGGTGAGTGGCTTCTCACTTCTGAGCCCGTTTCCTCATATGTAAAGTGGGGGGAGTAGCCTCAGTCTCATGGTGAATATTAAGTGAGATAAAGCATATTCCAGTGCTTTGCAAACTTATAAAATAAAGAGTAAGAATGTTAGGTGGTACGAGGAATAGAGAAGATTAATAATCCTTGGCCTTCTAAGCCTAGCACGGTCCATGCAAATGCCTCTCCCGTGGCAGAAGGAGCAGGGCAGGGAGAGGGGGATTTATTAATAGCATTTCCCAATCTGTATACCATGGAGGTGGTGGGAAGGTTAATAATAACAATCACATTTAATCTGTGTACAGTGGAGAATGTGGGAGAGTTCGTGTTAATCATGTCACTAACTGAATTTATGTGCAGTGGCTTATGGGTAACAACTTTCTCATACACAATCTCATGCAATGCTATGGCTCCAACCCCCTTTTTAAAATAAAACTCACGTATCCGGGGATGGGCAAGTGTGTATAAACAAGCCTTATCTGCCACCACGTTCGCAGAAGTGGTTTATCATATTTACCGATCTTGGGAAGGCTGAATGGAGTGAGGCCCTGGCAAGAAGATGGAGACAAAGGAAGGGGAGAAAGGAGGCCAGAATGGGGCTCCAGTCACCCTCAGACAGCTGAGAAGACCTTGGGAGATAGGAGGGAAACCGAAGGCCTCTTGTTTTAACCCAGGACCCTGTCCACTCTAAGGGTTTCAGCTTTTCCAGAAATAGAGCAAAGTATGTAATTGTCAGGCTGTCCTCCAGGTGAGGCTTATAATGCAGAGGGTGACAGCCACCCTGCTGTGGAGAATGGCCTGCAGGCCACCCATTGAGAAGAGAGGGGCTCTGTTCCCCGGAGGGTTTGGGCAAATGATACACAGCAGCTAGGAAAGCTTTCTGATCCCAGATGAGGTGGAACCTGTCCCCCAGTATATCTTTCCAAAATATATTATGGCTTAATATACCTATATGTACACATAGAATTGTGCGTGAATGACACTATACTTCGTACTTCATTCATCGTCTTGCCGTTTTGACAGATGAAGTGCAGTTAGTCTCATTGGTTCATCAGATCTACTTATGTGTTTTTAACTATTATATACTAATTTGTAGACTGGACACACCACTTTATTAAGCCAGTTCCTTTCATGTGGATGTTACATGGTTCTTAATTTTTCACTGTTACATGTTGTACAGGAATGGTTTTGATTTTTGTATAGTTGCTCAGTATTACCTCTTAGAATGCTATGTAGTTTATATATCTACCTTGCTAATTTTTTTTCTCACTATACTCGAATAGCAACTCCGTGAGAACAAGAGTTTTTGTCTTGTGTATCCATAGCTCTATCTCCAGAATCTAAAACTGCACCCTCAAAATATTCACTGGATGTGTGCGTATGACCACATTCTGCCTCCACATACCGTTATGATGTGCTGTCCTCTCACTAGAGTTAAGCTCTCAGAGGGGCAGGAATACTCACTCTCATTTCTTTCTCCTGCAGTGCCTGACATAGTGCCTTTCTCTGGGTGGGAGCTTAGTATATATCAGAGGCACACAGTATAGTGCATCTCAGCTCAACAATTGACTGGTTGTGATTTTGGCCAAACACCAGCTTAAAGAGATTACTGGACACTTATCTCTGGTTCCTCTTAACACCTCCACAGTCCCTACCCCAGCCTAAGCCATCACCATCCCTAAGCTGGAGTTCTGCAGTGGCCTCCCAGCCAG
>PVKM010020350.1:0-23447 GCA_004027735.1 Carollia perspicillata | reverse complement strand
GCTTAATTTTTGTAGTGTTATTCAATTACTGTTGTCCCCATTTTCCCCCCATTACTCTCCCTAACCCTGCCCAGCCCAAACTTTCTCTCCCACATTCAATCCTCCCCATTGTCCTTGTCTATGGGTCCTTTATACATATTTCTTAACTCGACCCTTTCCCTTCTTTCCCCCATTCTCTCCCTCCCTGCTCCCCCTGGTCACTGTCAGTTTGTTCTTTATTTCCATGTCTCTGGTTCGATTTTGCTTGCTTGTTTGTTTTGTTGATTAGGTTCCACTTACAGGTGAGATCATATGGTATTTTGGCCTTAATTAGATGGGAGTAAAAAGAAACCCCTTATTCACCCTCTTATGGTGATCTCCCCACTAAAAAATTCAAATAGAAAAAAATTTAGTGAGCTCTGGATTAGTTGTGCCATAAGCACTTGGCAAAATGTAATACAAAATTTCCTGAGGGAAGTCATATTAACAAAATGTTTCCATTGCTTCAACAGATATTATTTCAGGTATTTATTTTTTGACAATAAATAACCAGAAGGAATCCAATAAAATAAGTCATTGTAAGAGTTCGCAGAAATAATAAACTGAAAAATCAGACACTCGAGAGTGAAAATATTAAAATTATCACTTAATGTAACATACATAAAAATAACTATGTATAATACCTTTAAATGAGTGTGAGAAGAAATGCAAAACACAAGTTGGCAAAGAGCCAACATAACTATGAAAAATTACAAGTAAGATTTTTTTAAAAAGCCAATATGTCTTTTAAAATTAGCATTATAAAATGACTAGGAATTCAATGAATTAATTATTCTACAAATTAGAAAAGCTAAAGCATAATTTAGAGAAATGGAAGATGTGTCAAAAGTAATTATACAAACTGTACAGAAAAAAGTGAGAAAATAAAGCTTAAAAATGTGGAAGTTCCAAAATAAATCTAATCAGTTTTCAAAAACTGGTAACATATATACAGAATAATGGCTGAGATTTTTGATAATTGATGGATTTCATGAATACTCTCATGTAAGCTGGCAATGTAAATTAAGCAAGATAAGTAAATGAGAACTGAAATTCATCAGAATGAAACCAAAAATACCAAAGCTGCAGAGGGTGGTGGTCAGGGTGGGAAGGTGGAATGACATTTATACAGGTAAAAGAACAACGAAAGTCAGAAAAGCATGAGCCAGTGTGTTCAAAATGCTTAGAAAAAAATATTAATTAAAGACTGCATATCAGGAAAGCTATCTGCCAAGAGTTAGGCAATTCCAAAAAAAGAAAAAAGAAAGAAAATGGAAGTTGGCACAACCAACAGAAAGGCACTACTAAAGTATATTATTCTAGATGAAAACGCAACACCACAGAAAAAGGTCTGTGATATAAGAAGGGACTGAGACTAAATAAAATAGCTGTATTAGACTTGTAGAAGCTAAACAAGTATTGGTTATATAAAATAATAGTATTAATGGCTTATTGTGACATTAAATAAAATCAAGTTATAACTAAAATAATAGTAGATGTCATCATCTTTTATTGATTAGTTTAGTTTTCTAAAGTACTTGTATTGTTTTGGAGAAAGATGAAATATTGACTGCTACCTTATTAAAGCATGCTTGTTAAAATATACATTAAAATAATAAGTAACTATAAAGCTTATCACTTCAAACTAATAGAAGAAAAATATATGAGTCCAAATAAAATTCATTAAATCCAAAAGAAGTCAAGAAAAGATAAAAAAGGAAGCAATTTAGATGATAAAAATGAATCTGTTTCAAGAAAATTATTGATGGGTTACTAGTCTTATCAATTGAATCAAGAAAAGCACTCATTTATTTAATAAATGATAGCCCACTTAATTATAGTATCTTTGAGATAAGATGTTTCATCCAAGCAGATGCATGATGGTCTGCCTAAGAAAATATATCATATTACCCAGGCTTTGTCCATTGTCTTTTTGTCCACTGATTTGTAAGCTGGCTTCTAATGGCACATATGGAATAGGAAGGGGTAAGAACACTAGGAAGCACTGGGCCCTATTACACTCATATGAAAATTAATATTGTGATTTAAATTAAATCCCATGTGTTAGTTAGCTCAGAAACTGCTGCGTAACTGCATAATAGACACTGGGGACTTGCATTACTAAGGTCCAGACCCAGAATTGAGAGATCTCCACTACAGAATCATACCACGTGAAGGTGGTTCTGCTGAGCAGTCAACACTAGTTTTAAACATGTTTAACTCAATCTTATACTTAATTCATGAAGCAGAATTCCTCATAAATCAGCTTATTATCAAATACGGATTTTACATTATTTATATGCTGGTTGGAAATAGACATAAAAGTTGCTTAGTCTGTGTAATGTTTTGTGTAAGAAATCAGGCAGAATGTATGTGAGAAGTTTGGAATAAATAAAAGAGAAGCAGAAATAAGCTGAAGAGATAAAGTGAGATACAATATGAGGTAAGCACAAGGGTCTTTGGCAGGGACAGGAAGTATGAACAGAATAAATCATTCTACATGTGCCCCTCTGCATCTATAAAAGAGGTGAGACAGTAGAAGTGCATTGTTACTGAGCAAATGTTCACAGCATTTCAAACACAAACCATGGATGTGATATTTTGTTAGACATGGATGTCATATTCCCGGGGTGACTGCAATATAAAATTATCACGAAAGCATCAAGACAAATATGAAGTTCTCAACTGGCATTTGAATTATGTTCATTGTACTGCCATTGCAAAGAGCGAAACATATGTAGTGCACTCTAGAAATGTCTCCATCCAAGAAGATCATATTGAGTTTCCTAAATGATACACTTTCAAATGTCCAGGATATCTTCCTTTCTTAAGGTGTTGATATTAAAATTGTTACTTTGATATTGGTAACCCCTTCATCACAGAGCATGCAATTCTCTCCTGCCCCTGCCCTGAGGACCAGCTATCTGTGGTATTGTCATATGCAGTCAAGTCTCATTGGACTTTCTACAACTATGATTATGACAAACCTGACCTTGTGTACTATTTATTTGAAGAAGTCCAGGACAAAGCCACTTTTTGTAGGTGTCTTACCCTGAATGCTTTCCATGACTCATGTCTTTTTATTATCTTTTCATGCATTGACTGATATATCTGACAATACTGTTTAAAAAAAAAACTTTAAAAATGAATTTCCTATGTGTTTACATTTGGGGTAGTAGATGTTTCAGAATGTCTTTATTAGTCCAGAGATATGACTTATTTCTCCATTTTAAAATTCTAACTTCTAATATGTCGCACAGTCTTACACATTTTTTGAGAAGGATCCATGACAATATCATAGCTATGGTTTAGGGTAATCACAAGTATAATGTCAAGCTTATTACACTTCCCTAGTATGGACAGTAGAAGAACATAGGTGGATCATTTAAATTCATCCATTTACTCTATAGAAATGTACTGACCACTATGTGTGTGACCCTGTGGTAGGCGTTGTGTGTGAATAGGTACCAAGAAGAACATGAAATCATCCCTGCCCCAATCAAGACACAGGCACCTACACAGAGGAGACAAGGCATTTACATTAATACCTAGAATATAATGGTTGGGGAAATTCATTTGAGGCATATCACTACTGATAAGTAGTTTTGTTGTACAGTTGGCCAAATTGGCATGATGGAACAAATAGGATTAATTTATTTAACAAACAATCATTAAGTGTCTGTAATGGGTTACACACAGTGCTAATTCCAGAGATACAGTTTCTCACAGAGCTTATATTCTAACTAGGAAAGAAGCAAGCTGTAAGGGACCAGCAACAAATATTCAAAGATGAAAAGCAAGGACCTACAGCCAAGATTACTCTACCCAACTAAGCTATCATTTAGAATTGAAGGACAGATATAGAGCTTCCCAGACAAGAAAAAGCTAAAGGAGTTCATCTCCACCAAACCAGCATTTTATGAAGTGTTAAAGGGTCTTCTTTAAGAAGCAAAAGATCTAAAGTATGAACAATAAAATGGCAATGAATACATATTTATCAACAATTGAATCTAAAAAACAAAATAAACGAACAAGCAGAACAAAACCAGAATCATAGATAAAGAGAACATTTTGACAGTTGCCAGATGGGCAAAAGAGGTGAAGGACTAAGAAGTACAAATTGGTAGTTACAGAATAGTCATGGGGATGTAAAGTACAGTATAGGAAAGGGAGTAGCCAAAGAACCTATGCATGACCCATGGACAGGAACAATGGTGTGAGGACTGCCTGAAGCATTGGGGGGTGCTGGCTGGAGGGGGACAAAGGGGAAAATATTGGGAAATCTGTAAGAGCATAATCAATAAAATCTAATTTATTGTTTAAAAAAGAAAAACAAAGTGACATGTTGCTAAAATTTTAATTTACAGTGAACAAAGAAAATGTATTGTATTATAAGGGATCAAAATTAATCATTTCCATGGAGCAGAAAATATAAGAACATAAAATATATTTTTATATCATCCAATATAAACTAAATATTGTCACATAAACTAGGAAATGAATTTGTACTTAAATAAATGACACAGACAATGCTTCAGATTTTCCAATGATCCAAGCTAGATAATGTTTAAAAGAAACTTGATCAGATATATCATCATAATTAAATATAAAAATAAACTCTTGATTAATGGCTATATCTTTAACAAAATAAATGTCCTAGAAGAACCATAAAACCTTAAAATGTAATTTTAAGAAGTATAAAATTATATGGTTGAAGATACATGATTTTGCTATAAAACAACAGTGGTAAATGTTAATGGAATTACATACTACCAAACAAATTCATTCTTAAAAAATTGTTGTTATAAATAGAAATAAACTGATCAGGAAAATAGATGCAGAAATGTTTTTTATTTTGTGTTAATCCTGTCTTTAAAAAACTTCTGAAGCAGCTCAGAGTTTATATTAAATTAGGTTGTTCTCTCTCTCTCTCTCTCTCTCTCTCTCTCTCTCACACACACACACACACACACACACACAAAGCTGTATTTCACCGTTTCAGTCACCTGTGATGCTATATAAAATAACATCCTTCAGGTAGAATTATAGCTAAAATTAAATTAACTGCAACACTAAAAATAGTATATTGGAAAAGCACCTGTCATTTTCTTTTAAGCAAATTTAAAGATTTGCTTGGCCCTTTCCCCCTCAGACAGGATTAGCTATATATCCCTTAGGTTTCCCTAAGTATCTTGGAAATAACTATATTATGGTATTACCAGAAGTATATTAAAATTATTTAACTATCTTACCTGGAATGGATATTTATGTTTACATCTTCACTGTTTAAAATTGTGAAGGACATAAAGATGCTGAATTAATAATACTGAGTTATATTGACACTTCCATTTAGGGATACCATAAAGAATATTTTACTTTAGCAATTGTATTCTTTCCATCATTCCAATTTTCTTTGAAAAGCAACTTCACATAATTTCAGGTAATAGGAAAATCTAGTTGCAGTTAACAAAGGAATATTTGTTCTAGTAAGAAAATTAACACTATGATTTCCTTTAAAAAATTTTTTTAGTTTATTTTTTTTAGGCTTTGTTCTGTTTCTGTTTAGATTTGTATTATGTTCTAAAGAAAATGTCACCTTAAAAAACACATTTGTTTATACTTGTATGACTTACACTGCTGCTGGTAATAATTGATGCAAATCAGTGTTTATTATTTAATAACATATGGATGTCCCATATGCAATAGATAAAGGGCCCATGATTTCAGTAACATCAGTGTAAATTAACTGTCTGGATCAAATACAAACTTTTCATTATTGAACTACAGTTACTCTAAATTTTGGATTTGCTCAGGTGAATAATTTTCTCCCAGAATCTTCTTACTCTTAGTCTACATATCTATTTTCATTTGTCTATAATTTTTTGTTTAAGCTATCAAAATCCTGACTTGAAGCCTTTGCAATTCCAATCAGTTTTCCTTTGTTAATTTATGAAGCTTTCGAAAATCTTTATTTTTTAAAGAAACCTTTCATGACTATGTTTCAGTGCTCTTCAGTGTGAGACTAATTAGTTCGACAGTGTTGGTGAGGAGCAAATTTATGTATAGAATGTGTAAGCATACCTTCCTAGGTATGACTTTCTCTGTATCTATGGGAGTCTCTAGCAAGAGTGTGCAACCTTTTAGCATCTCTGGGCCACACTGTAAGAAGAGTTGTCTTGGGTCACACATTAAATACACAAACCTTGACAAAAACTGATGAGCAAAAGAAAGGTTTTAAGTAAATTTATGATTTTGTGTTGTGTTGCATTTCTAGCCATCCTGGGTTCCATGTGGTCTGTGGGCCTCGAGTTGGACATCCCTGGTACCATATCCACAAAACATTTTACTTCCTTGTAAGCTTCAAATTATGACTTTGTGCTATATTTTTTTCTGGTGATATTTATATTTGAAACATTTATTTTATTGGTATTTTCAGTAAATGAAGTTCAGAAGTCATTTTTGAAAATATTAGTAGTACCCATGGGAAATATTTATTCAGTAATTTATTGTATAATTGCAAAATAAAATAATTATTAGCTTGAATATTTGCTATGGACTACAATACAGTTAAATGGCAAATTAGCAAAAGGTGGTTGTTGGGGAAGTAATTTCTTTTAAAAGTCTTGAAAAACATAGGCAAAAATTTTAGATTTAATTTTAATTTTAATTTCAAAAACACTTAAATATTTCTAAACATAACCATAATATTAATGCAGACAAATTCATTACTACACCAGTACTAAAAAAATATTTAGCACTTAAATGCCTTATTTGCTTTATAAAAAATAAAATGTAATCACTATATTTAAGAGACATTGTTAATGTACTACATGGTGTCTTTCCAGGAACAGACACACAGTAACCAGTTGTTGAGTGTGAACTGTGGGATAATTTCCAGTGAATCAGAATCTATTATTTAGCACGAATGAGAACTATCCTGGTTTATGATATCCTGCCTGTGGAAGAATTTTATCAATATCTTTGTCTCCAAATTTTTGACAGTACACTTTGACTTTCAACTGTTTGATGTTTAATCCATTTTTAGAAAAAAAATTCATTTATAAAAAATTAGATTAGCCCTTTTAATGAAGGGATCCAGAACAGGTCTCCACAAGATGTGCTACTTTGGCATGTAGGTTATTTTTTAGTTAAAAGGCAATTGAAATCGTGTAGACATAAGAAATATCTGCTTCTTCCTTAAAGAATTTAAGTTGGGGGCTTTGCCGATAATAAGAGTTATTACCAAAACTCACTTTAAGAACTTATCTGTATGGTGAGGCAGATATGCTATTACTGAAACCTATCATGATTCCAAGCACCTTACATCATTTCTTAGCTCAGAATATCATATATACATCAGCTTACCTTTCTCTGTTTGAACGTCTCATGTCTGTGGGGTTCCCTTACATACTAATATAATTAAATTTGTTTATTTTTCTATTGTTAATCTACTTGTACTGATTGAATTATTACACCAGCTGAAAGAAACCAGACGAGTAGAAGAAGGTTTCTTCTCCCTCAACATTAATGTACCATGTACATTTCTTAATCCCTTGACTTTATTATCTGAAATAACGGTCACAGGACTTCTCATTAAAAGTAAAAATCAGCTGTCTTTCAAGTTGCTTTTTTACAAGGAAAAAATATTATTAGTAATTGTGTTGTGGCTTAGAATATTTGGAGATCTATCTTCATGAAGAGAGCAGAGGAATTCAGATATCTTTCTTAAATTCAAATCTCATCACCATGGGTAATGGAATAATTTGAAAGACAAAAACCTCCAGACTCTTAAATAGGAATATTTTTATGAGGTCCAGTATAGAAAGAATTCCTCCAAGAAGGCACAAAAATTTCACAAACCATAAAGAAAAAATAAGTAAATTTGGAAAACTCAGACTTCAAAATTTCCTTGCCAAAGCACACACACATACACTTTAAACAAATTAATATACAAGATCCTTACTAGCATGAATATTTGCATTATTGATATTCAGAATATGTAACAAATTCCTATGCATCAATAAGAAAAAGTCAAAGAAAGTGAATGGAAAATTCAGAGCAGGAGAAACCAAAGTTTTAAATATGGGGGGAGGGAAAAAGGTTAACAATCAGGGAATTAAAATTCAAGCAATGAGTTTGCATTTGTATACAAATTGACCAAATTCAAATAATGAGAATTTTAAGTTAGTTAATTTTTCAGACAAACAAATTTTTTATGTTACTGGTAGAAATGTAAATCAGTAAAAGAATTTGGACAGCAATGTTTTCAATATCTAATAAAATTTAAAATATATGTCAACTCTGATGAACAATTCCTTTCTTAGTGCATCCCTTAGAGAAGCCCTTATGAATGTGCTCCAGGAGATAAGACATAGCTCTTCATGACAGCATTGGTTTTCATAGCATAGCACTGGAAATGACTTGAATGTCTCAATGGAAGACTAGTTAAATAAAAATGGTATACAAGGTCTGTCCAGAAAGGTATCCAGACATGTAATATGAAAAGTAGAGACCATATTTTGAAAGTAGAGTCTCTACTTAAAAGTAGAGATCAATATTTAATGAAGACCATTCAAGATAGAAGAAACATTGTAGATAGGACAATGATGTCTCAGTCTCCTTCAAAGTAGGCACCTTGCAACCTCACACAGTTCTCCCAATCACCATTAGCTGTCCCCTTGTATTTTCTTGAATCTCATTAATAGACTGAAATCTTATCCCTTTCAAAGGTGATTTTAGTTTTGGGAAAAGCTGGAAGTCACAGAGTTTCATTTCTGGACTATGGGGGGCTGAGTCACCTAGGCAATTTGATATTTCACAAAAAAATTCTGCAGGAGATGTAATGTATGAGCAGGCGTGTTGTCAGGATAAAGCTGCCAATCACCAGTTGCCTATAGCCACAGGCTTCTGAATTATCCAAAGTTTCCATTTGAGCTTAATGCAAAATCTGACACAAATGCATTGCTCTACTCGCTCAGTCACTTTGAATGTGATGGCCACACAGTATACATGCTCACTCAACACCATCCACCACCACACTGACTAATACAGTGAAGGTGTCATTGTTCCTGCATGCACATTCCAATCCACTCCTTGGTTGTCACATTACACAGATGTTCTCTTCTCATTGTATTAATAATGGCTGGATTTTTTTCAGACAGGCCTTATATTCCTATTACAGAATATTGTTGAGCAATTTATGCACAATGGATCCAAAGAATATCAAACTTATGAAGGTGGTTACATGTGTGAATGAACAAAGGGCTATGAAATAAATATGAGAAGTTAGGGGCAGGGGGAACATATGGCAAGCTCAGTGATGCAAAGTAACCACAAAGGATGGCCTGATCATAAATTCCTAATTGGACAGGTAGATCATGGCAGGTAGTCATATCCCAGGTCCCAGACCTATAGCTTCCTTAAGTAATCCCTGTCTATTCTCTTATACGTCTAGGGTAACATACTTTGAAATCTCAGAGTAATTGTCTTTTCCAATCCCATCAAAGACATAACCAAAGGCACCGGAGTACATGACTACCACAGCACAAGACCATGAAACCTCTCATCATTATCTTGTTCCCCACATACCGTCTCTGTGTGCTGTAAATGCTAATTATTAACTATCCTGTACCCACCAGTGTAAAAGAAGTATGAGTTTCTTCATTGTACTTTCTATTCAGTCATAGAGATTTTGCTGCTTTGCTTTCTCTTGCTCCCTTAATCTACCACCAATAGATTTCTTATGCCTTCCTTATGTTTTCTCCTTTGATTCTAAGTTCATAAAATGAACTGGAAAACTACCATTCTCCAGAGCATTTTTATCATCAGTTGAAATTTTGTTTCTGGGCATGTCCTCAAGAATTTTGGTTCAAATGACCCTTATAAATTTTTTTCTAAATTTTGAGTGTTTTTTCATTGACACATGGGGAGGCATGAGAATAATGCAATTCTATCTTTTGTGCTTGATCTGGAAAATTAATGAACTGAGAAATTTTTATGGTAAGGGACTTCAACATTCCCTGTAGTATTTTACAGTTGCCATTTGGGGTCATAGAAAATTATAAATAAAATTGTATTTCTATTTTTTAGTTATTTTCCTATAATCCCCCCAAATTATAACATTATTGTTCTTCATTTTTTTCTGAAAATATTAAAATGCTTCTACTACTGTGTAAAATTGAGACAACATGCTATCAAAATTCAAAGATATGGTGCATGTCAATTCCCACTTAGTAGAAACTGGTTTTTGAATTAGCCTCTCCATTTCTGTAATATTACCTGGAACCTTTTTAAGTTCCCTGAAAAACAAATATTTGATTTCTTCTCTAGAATACAATAAAAGTGCAATCAAAAGGCACAAGGAAAGTATAGGGAGGTCTTCTAAGGCTCATTTATGGATCACAAAAGGCTTGATAGTGTTAAATACCAATTGCAGTACTAAGGAAGCATGCAGGGAAGCATTCACACAGCAGGAAAGCCATAGCATCAGTAGTCCTCTGTAAAGCAATGCAAAATAAGAGTAGATCCCCACGGACCTCCTAGTTTGCCATAGTTGCTTTATAAACCGAAACAGTTCTTTCTTGCACATTTTTATACTTTCAAATGACCAAGTTTTTGTTTGTTTGTTTTCAAAATTTCACAGCACTTAAAGTTATAAAAAGGAGCCTCATTAAAAAGAAAATAAAAGCTTTTATTGACTAATACATTGTCTTACCAAACACAAATGGTAATGATATTAAAACACAAGTCTCTTTAAGCATAAAGGAATTGTAAAGTTCTTTGGCACCAATGAAAGAGCTAAGCTTAACTATATCTTTAAAAAGAAAACACTTCTCATAGCCTAATCTACTCAGTTCTAAGGATGTAAAGAGACTAAGAATATGGCTTTAAAAATTGTTCATTTTTGGATTTCCAGTCAAGATATCAGCTTAGGTAAACACAGCTCACATCCTTGCAAACCACATCAAAATTACAAACAAACTATAGAACAACCATCACTCAGAACCATCAAAAATTGAGTTGAATGAAAGTCTGACAACTACAGAGTAAAAGAATACACATCCATCCACACTGGTAGGACAGGCAGAGACACAGAATGGGCTGTTCCCACACCCACGTGTGATGAATAAAAATATGGGAGGGATATCTCAGGAGTAAGGAGACCCAGACCAATGCCAGGTCCCCCAAACCACAGTTCCAGTGCCAGGAATATAAGTTCCTATAAATTCTGGCTGCAAAAACCAGTGGAATTGAGTCAGGGAAAGAAACATCTGGAGTCCCAAGCAGTTCCTCTTAAAGAATCCACATATGAACTTACTCATACTCACTCCCTCAAAGCACCAGCACTGGGGTAGCAGCTTGAAAGGTGCAAGTGGCATACAGAGAGAAATTGAAGTGTCTGGCATCAAGGCGAGAGAGCTGGGAGACTGCTTTCTCCCAGACAGAAAGGCTGGCAGAGGCCATTGTCCCTTTTCTGAGCCCTCCCCCTACAAAGTCACAGAGTCCACAGGGGTTGCCATCTCTGAGACTCCATCAACCTGGCTAACACTGTTTGCTCAGTCCTGGAGATCCCCTGAGATTCTGGTCCACCCAACTTATGGGTCCACCCAAGCTTTTAACTGTAATCTTATGATATGAATGGCTCATGCTTTACAATGCTCTAAAGCCCTTCACATAAGCAACAGCCAGCCTCAGTGAGCCCCCAGCCCCCACACTTTTAGCTAAGCAGCCCTGGGCCTGGCACTTGCAGTAGCCAGCCTAGATTCCCAGCTTGGTTTCACCTGGGAACCTCCAAGCCCAGCACAAGTAGGGGCGATCTCAGATTGCTTTACAGCTCATGCAGGGTACCCCAGGAAGAACACAGATGGGAGCTGACCTTCGCCAGCACCACCCAGGAAAGCCTAGAGGCTGCACACCAGTGGATAGCTACAGACCATACCAGAATACCACCACCCTCCCCCTGCATAGCTGATCGTCCACGGAGGACAGAGGGTGTTGGTCAGTGGTCACAGCCAGTCCTTGTAGCTGACTGGCCTGGGTAAATCCCTCCCATTGGACTGCCAACAGCAATCAGAACTCAATTATATGAGGAGGGTATACTCAGCCCACACAATGGGTACACCCCGATTAACCAGTTTGGGTGATGGGGAGGCTGTGCCATTGTATCTTATAGGACATTTACTATATTAGGCCATGCTACCAAGTCAGGGAGTCATTGTAGCTTTATCCAATACATAGAAACAAACACAGGGAGGCTGCCAAAATGAGGAGACAAAGAAACATGGCCTAATTGAAAGAACAGATCAAAACTCCAGAAAAATAACTAAAAAAAAATGGAGATAGACAATTTAGAAGATGCAAAGCTTAAAACACTTGTTATAAGTATGCTAAAAAAACATAGTGAGGACCTCAACAGCATGAAAAAGGTCCAGTTAGAAATGAAGGATACACTCATTGAAATAAAGAATAATTTACAGGGAAACAATAGTAGTATGGATGAAGTTGAAAATCAAATCAATGATTTGGAATATAATGAAGCAAAAAACAACCAATCAGAACAACAAGAAGAAAAAAGATTTAAAAATAAAAAACAAGGATAGTGTAAGCAGCCTCTGGGACAACTGCAAGTGGTCTGACATTCACATCTTAGTTATGCCAGAAAGAAAAGAGAAAGAACAAGAAATTGGAAATCTACTTGAAAAAACAATGGAAGAAAACTTCCCTAATTTGGTGAACAAAATAGACATGCAAATCCAGGAGGCACAGTGAGCCCTAAACAAGATAGATATAAGAGGCCCACTCCAAGATTCATTATAATTAAAATGCCAAAGGTTAAAGATAAAGCAGCACAAGAAAAGCAGTTAGTTACCTGTAGGGGAGTTTGTATAAGACTAGCAGCTTATTTCTCAAACTTTGCAGGCTAGAGGGGATTGCCAATAAATATTCAAATCATGAAAAGCAGGGACCTGTAGCCAAGATTACTCTATCCAGCAAAGCTATCACTTAGAATTGAAGGGCAGATAAAGAGCTTTCCAGACAAGAAAAAAACTAAAGGAGTTCATCTACCAAGCCATAATTATATGAAGTTTTTTAAAAGACGTTATTTATTTATTTTTAGAGAGGGTAAGGAAGGGAGAGAAACATCAATGTGTGGTTGCCTCTCATGTGTCCCCTACTGGGGACAGGGCCTGCAACCCAGGCTTGTGCCCTAGATTGGGAATTGAACCAGTGACCCTTTAATTCGCAAGCTGGCACTCAACCACTGAGCCACACCAGCCAAGGCTAGTCATATGAAATTTTAAAGGTAGTTATTTAAGAAAAAGGAAATCAAAACTATGGACAATAAAATGTCAATAAATACATATCTGTCAACAATTGCTTCTAAAAACAAAGTAAGGAAACAGGAAGAACAGAGAATCATGGATACAGAGAGCTTTTTGATGGTTGCCAGATGGGAGCCGGGGGTGGGGGAATGAGTGACAAGGTGAGGAGATTAAGATATACAAATAGGTAGTTACAGAATAGCAATGGGGATGTCAAGTACAGCATAAGAAATTGAGTGGCCATAGAACTTATACATATGACTCATGACATGAATAACGGTGTGGGGATTGCCTGAGGAAGTGGGGGTGCCGGGTGGAGGGGGGCAAAGGAGGAAAATTGAGACAACTCTAATAGCATAATCAATAAAATATAATTTAAAAAATAAAATAAAAATTGTTCATTTTTGCTGTAAGGACAAAAACTGCCATTTTGCTCTGATGATATATCACACACATACTGAATTATTTGTTTTAAGTATATACAATCATGGTTCAATAGTAATCTGGTGGACTAAGTCACAGTATTTAATAATCAAGATAAAGCAGCAAGAAAGAAAATATGTAGGACCCTTTGGATATAGTAACAGTAATAGCAGTAGTAGCAGTTGTTGTAACAATAATAATAATAATAATCAGAAACAATTACTGGTTTCAGGTGCTTCTAATTTGCGAAGCAACACACCAAGACCTGTGTAGGACATCCATGTCCTACATGAGAGTCAGCTTTTCAAATATTATGTGTAAATTCCTTAGTTGTAGAAGTAAATTTAGTTTCTATAATTGCATACCAGCTTAGTTACACAGTAGTTTTTTGACATGAGGTTAGGGTTTTTTGTAAACTCTGTATCTATATACATCAGAGTGCCACCTATGCGAAGAGCTTTTCACACAGTAAGTCATGAAACCTACAGTGAGATCAGCATCACTGTCCGCCAACATTTAAATTAGTCTTTCTTTGTGTCATTGTCTTTCTTCCCTTTGCCGCCGTGTCTCCTGTATCTATCCCCCACCTCTGCTGCCCCACTGATGCATGTGACTAAGTTAAAAAGGCCTACAGTGCTTGCTGCACTCCCAGACAGTAACATTCAGTCTGCACCATCATGCTATGAGATATCATTTTTCCCATTACACATGTGAGAAAACTGACCCTAAGACAGCATCAACACCTTTCCCAGATACACAGCATAGAGGGTAGATAGATAGATAAATGACAGATAGAAATACAGATGATAGATTGGATAGATAAATAGACAGATGACACCCAAATTCCCACCTTTGCATATGTCAGCTGTAATTGTAGGTCTGTGGGGTGTGAGTACACCCTCTCCCCTCACACATTTTAATAGCATTATGACACTAGGTCAGAGAAGCTCCAGAGAACCATTGCCCTAAGTTTCCTCCAGCTAGGGCTTATTCTGTGTGAAAGATAAAAGGACAAGGAGTTTTCAGGTAACAAGGAATGTCTGACAGGAAGTAGTAGTTCTACAAGTGTTCAAAACACTAAGCTCTTTAAAGGAGTGAAATGTTCAGGAAGGGCCTTGTGGAGCAAGGGCCCAACCCGAAACCCAAAAGTGCACTTCAAATAGGAGACAGGGTGAGAGAGCTAGAGGAGTGCACGAACCACTAGGGGTCAGAGTGCAATGGGAAAGAAATTAAAGGTTAACAGGAGTACTTGGAATTTTATATTGCAATCTTTCAGTATTTCTTCAATGCTTTGAATGGGAAAGCTTTGAAAGATATTGATAATAAAACAAGAATCTGACAATAATGTATAGCTGGATTCCTAAAGGAGAGGCAGGAAGTGCATAATGAAAAACAGTGAGGCAGCAAGAGTTTGAACTAGATTGGTGGGTGTAAAACTGGAAGGTAGAACAGATCTGAGGTCTATTTTGAACCTGCAGACACAGAGGCTTTGCACGCTGCTTTAACAACTCATGTATGAACGTTTACCAGCATAAATCTCCCTGAAGTGTTCCACTGCCAGGGCAGACATCACCAAGATTAGAAAGTAATTTAACTGCTCTCGTCTTCTTTGAGCAGTCCCATAATAACATGTGTTGCTAGGCTATTACGCTTTAGGTGTTTTCCTTCATGTGGTGAATAACTCTAGTTGGCTTCATAAATAACATGCTCACAACAGTCGTCTCGTGACCCCATAAATGAGTTACTAGCCATAAGGAATAATGCAACCCAAAGCTACCAGTAAAATTTATGTCCAACTTAATACCATGGATGGAATAGCAAGTTTCTGTGATTCATTTCAACTAGACAAGCTCGCTTTTAAGAATGAAAAACTTCATAAAGTATTTTATAAAATATTATAACAGTGTTATAATTAGTTCATTTCAAGAGGAAACGTGTCACTGTTTATTTCTTTAATTGGCCCTTAGATAGACATTGTCACTGGGGTTATTGAAGACCACATAAGAATATAAGCACTCAGCAAATATGTAGCATATACTTTAAGGAGCATGGTTCTTGAGTTTTACGTTTGTTGTCAACCACTGTAGAGCATTTGTGTCATTTTTTTCAATAAGTTTTCTAGAATGCTGAACACTTTCTGCAATTGTATGTGTCTCCTAGTTATTTTCAGGATATTTGAAGCAAATGAATACTTCCAAGTATATACCACAATGCCAAGGAATATAGATTTAGTGAACTGAAATGGCAAAATAGTATACTTATATAGATTTTAATCATTTTGATGACTCACAAAATTATCAACTTTTATAGCTTCCCAACAAACTTCAAATAGAATGGCTCAGCTCACTTCATTATGATAAAAATTCACCTGCTGCTTAGCCTGATGCAAAGACTTTATAGAGTTAAAATATTAAAAAGAGTAGGTTATAGATATAAAGGAAAAACTGCATAGATTGTTCCCTTACTTCCTCTGTAGGAGGACATATGCTATTAAGATTTCATGAAATGTACCAAGTAATGAGTTTCTGGGTGATTTTTATGTTTTCAAAAGATGTATTTGAGAAATGCTGGATTAAGGTTTTATAGGATTTAAGCAATGAAAATAAATCTCTTCACATTTAATCTTACATAAAACCAAAATTTGACATACACTGTTAAACCATAAGATAAATATAAGGAAGTCCAAAAGTATTTTGATTTTTGCTATAATTATTTATTTGAGTAAAAAACATATTAAGTACTAATTTAAAAAAATTAGGTGCCCCTGCTTTGCTGACATCCTAGATATATTTTCCCATTATTTTACCTATTGCAAAACTAACAGTGAATTTGATTTTCTAGTAATTCCTCCATAGGTTTAACTAATCTAATATAAAGAAAGCATTCACAAGACATAGGTCCTTTAGGTAGGAAAGCACTGAAATATTCGAATACCAAAGGGTCTATTGTATACATTTTACATTAAAACTTAACACTAATTTCACTGACTAGGACTCAACTCAAAATTATCAGCAGTAGCAACTATAATCCCTACATCTTTCTCATTGTCACAGTGTCTAAATGTTTTAGTTTTTAGTCCTCAATAAGGATATTCATAAACACTATAGAAGTAATACAAAATAAGTAAGAAGACAAAGTTTGGACTTATTAGATATATATTTATTGTTTACTAAATATCAGGTACTATATTAGAAAATTTAGAGATATAAATTATTATTATCATATTATTCACCCTGGCTGGCATGGCTCAGTGGACTGAGTGCCAGCCTGCAAACCAAAGTGTTGCCAGTTCAATTCCCAATTCAGGCACATTCCTAGGTCATAGACCAGGTCCCCAGTAGGGGTGTGTGAGAGGCAACCACACATTGATGTTTCTCTTCCTCTCTTTCTCCTTCCTTTCTCATCTCTCTAAAAATAAATAAATAAAATTTAAAAAATAATAATATATTATTCACTCCCTCATGACCTTATTCATGATAATGAACTTTGTAATTAATAAAGGATTTTCAAAATGCATTGAAAATTGCCTGTGTTTGCTACTTTCACAGGTAAGAATTTTCATTTAGGGTACAGTTCATAATGTTTTTAAAAGGACATTAATTATTTTGTAGAATTATTAGCAATAATGTTATGGAAAATGTCAAAATAAACTTCAATGTTACAAAACAAAAAATAAATACAATGTTATAATATTTAAGAGTTTATATCAAAGGTTATTTAACACTGCCAGCTAAGACATTATGAAATAATGTGTTCTTGGTAAAGAAGAAGCTCCTTGCTGAGATTTATTTAATTAAAAAACATAAAATGTCTATTCTCCTGCCTAAATATGCTTAACATTCTTGCTTTATTTTTATATAGTGTCTTATCTTGTGCTCTCTGCATGTAGACTTCCCTTATCTCTAAGAATAAAGAAAAGTTATCCTATCCTAGTATAAGACATTTTTATCATGAAATTTAGATTTATATAACCATTCTCTCTGTTGAGTAGAAAGCATTATAAAGGTGAAAACAAAATTCAGTGTTGGAAAACCACATTCTATTTTATAAATTAAGAGCTAATACTTCAAGATACCAAAATAACTAAATGCTAAATTTAAAACAGACATCTCTCTGTAATAGGACTACACAGCTCTCTTTGATTCTTTATATTTGATGGCAAACATAACATACACTTTGAATAAAACTGTTGAAGGAAATACATAATTAAAATATAATATTGCTGCTTGGCATTATTAATCTTTGACCATCAAAAAAATTTTAAAGTAAATCTTTTGGCAATCTACCAAAAGGAATAATTAATGAGAAAAGGGACTTACATGATCAATTAGTTCGCGGACCATTCCATTCCATTGTCCATTGGCATCATCCTGGGCTCCATATTTCCCATCCTCCACAAGTCTAATTTCATATGTAAACCCAAGGATTGTAGATAACTCTCTGAGAAGGTCAATGCAATAGCCCTCAAATCGATCATTCCCATAGAGTGGTTTGTCAGACTTCTTAAACAGGACATAGGGTTCTTCCTGGAAACAGTGAACATGAAGGTAGAAGGTATCAATTAATCATGAAACTTGCTATCAGAGTAATAGCTTTCCTTACAAAATTTCTCCTTAATTTATTATTCAAATCAACTGTATTTTTCTAATTGCAATTAATATAGTTTGAAATACTGATAAGGCAGATATTCAGGAATATATGTGCTATGCAAAAGAATATTTAACTATAATTTCACCTTGACTATATAATTAAACACAAAGCTACATATCCTTACTATATAGCTTATATCACATATAATACATAATATATAATATAGCATACTATATACTATATGATATATAGAGATATACTACATACAGGAATATAATACATATGAATATGTTTTCACCATCATTACAATACCCCAATTTGATTTGTACCATTTAATCAATCTCTTGTGTGCTGTTACAGTGAAATTTATTGATAGAAGAATAAAGTAAAAGTCGTTGTCTAAGAACTGGAGTATATTCTTTGATATACATTATTAATTTTTTTCTAACCACCATGAAAATTACAACTACTGTATTTAATTATAGGAGAAAAATAGTAGCTAATTTTAGAATAGATTTTAAAATGCTAATATTTATCAAGAACTTGTGCATTCATATGACAACATTGTATAGGCAACATACTATGAGCCAGCCTCCCTTAGATTAAAAAGAAATGCTAGTCATGAAGTTCATGATACAGAGAAGAAAACCAATAATAGACACCTAAACAAACAGAACGCATAACCTTAGATGACAGTAATAATACGAAAACAAAACAAGGCAACAGGATACACAACAACTTCAAGACACTTGGTGGAATAGGCGGTATAAGACACAAGTGAATAGTATGTGTGGAATTATTTTCTGAGATGAGCGATGAGGTAAAATTTTTAAAAGGAGCAAGTGTCTAGCCACTTAGAAATCTGAATGAAGGGCATTTCAGGCCAAGACACAAAAGTAAAAATCCCTGAGACCAATATGACATTGGACTGATCCAGGAAGAGGACAACAGCCATCTATCAAGGGATTAGGCAAACTAAAAAACAACAATAACAAAATAACTCATAGACACAGATGACAGTATGCTGACTGGGACTGTATTTATAGAGGTCATTTTTCAAGAAAAGTTAAATAATTTTCTCAGGTCATATGGTTATGAAGTGACACAGAATAGCTATACAGAGGAAAATGAGTGATTTTAATTCAGGTTATTTAAATTTTAGGATGCATACTTTTCCTACTATTTCATATTACATTCTATACCATCAGATCATTTGCAGAACATCCATATATGCTGAAATTTTAAATACAATTATGCCAAACACCTAAAAATCAGCAATTAATCTGTAACTAAATTCAAAGCTAGATATTTAGGTTTACCATTAGGTAAAGAACAGTCAAGATCCTTTCTGATTTTTGTGTGCTGTGTGATCACTTGTGAACTTTAATCCCCAGAGGTACACAGAGTACTACAGATGTGACAGATAGAGTACTCTTCCACGTGTGGAGTTATTATCTCCATTTCTCCTCTCCTCTTCACAGTCTCCTCCAGTCTTTTAAGTGAACATGAATCCACTGATCGCAGTTTAAGTATCCTTGTTACATTGAAAAGAGGAATTACTGTCACTAAACAGCTTTCCTGTGCTGAGCATTTACACTTCAGGCATGTTCATGTGTTTCTTTTTCTGGTTACCCACACAATTTTTTAATTCTTTTACCACGATAATTACCATATTGAATAGTAAGATTTATATGTATATCTCCTGAACTAGACTTCTAACATCTATGTGGCAAGACAATTACTTCAATTTTCATCAATAGTATAAGACATCACCAGGCAAATAGCAGGCTTACAAATAAAATGACTGAATAGTAAATTAAATGGAATTGTATTGCTCTGGTCAACTGAGGAAAACAAAGAAACTTGAAGAAAAAAAGTTACGAGAGGTAGGTTCCCCTGTGCAGTTCTGGTATGGTAACAAATGCTCAGGTCCCCTAACCCATGAGCAGAGGGTTAGGGACCTGAGAATTCTCTACAGCAATTAGAGAATTGCTGTAAGAACACAGCACATTCACCTGCTGAAGGGAAGACAGCCTGAGAATTTAGGGCTGGTGGAATCAGAATCAGAAGAAGAATGCTGGTACCATAGATGGACTCCACTGGCCTCATACTTTGGTTTCAGTTATTTTATTATTTATAAATAAATGAATGTATATACTTTTAATTTAAAAGTCACAAACATTAACCATTTATCAAGCTCCTGCACTAAAAACATCATCTAGTATTTTCCAAGCACTTATTTTATGCCAGGGCCTATTCTGAGGGCTTTTCTTGGATTAATTAATTTATTCCTCATCACAACCATGTGCGGTCAGTAATATTATTATTTCTATTTTACAGATGAAGTAACTGAGGACAAGGACACTAAGTATTTTGCTTAATTTTAACAACAGGTAGCACACAGTTCAGGAAGTCAGACCAATAGACCACTTACCACCGCATTATAATAACTGAAAAATTTAAATGATTCCTAGTGATCTTTTCTGAACATCATGTGAATGCATAATTGCACATAGCTCATTAGACAGCTTAATGTGTACTGTATGCATTTATTATTATTTTTTTCAGTAAACTGGGACTAGCCACTGTTCTATGCTGCATGCAAACTTCATTCTACATTTATTCAAACAATCAAGACAACATTGTAGAGGTAAATACTTAAACCAGAAAATTCCTTTTCTATATCACAACTTATGTTCTTTCCAAATAAAAATACATGTTTTAACATAAAAGTAAGTAACTTATGAAGATAGCATATTTTAAATCTCTCAGATTAGGAAGAACACATAAATGTCTTTAAAAAGGTCCTATTTTCCTATTTACATTGTTAAATCACCATCGTCTTTATTTTAAATTTTTGTCCAAAAATATTTATGATATATCTTTCATACATACGCATTTGAACACTGGGGGAAAATGATAAAAGCTTCTGATTACTAAAGAGTGCAGGAGGCATGCGAGGGATGTGTGTGTACAAGGTGAAAAGCAGAGCAAAATTTCAAGAATTATTATGCTATTTAAATATCATTAATCTAGCTTGTAGTAGCAACCATTTGACCTTTTAATTTGATTTTCTTCACCTATAACCTAATAAGAAAACTGTCACAGGCAAATAAATTTGTCGATCCCTGTGAGATTAAAAAGTCTCTTTAGATATACGTATTTTTAAAACAGGTTTTCTTATCACATAAAAAATTACGTGGTCTGAGTGCATCTTTTTAGTATTTATGGGACTGCACAATGTCAAATATCATTCTCCCCATATTTAATTCTGATAAGTACGCCACAGTTTTCCAGCTGCGATCCCTATCTCCAGTTACACTGTGTCACAAGGTAGTTTACATCGAGCTATGACTCTCCTTTAGACTCTTGCTCTGTTTCACACAGCACAGGGATAAATAACAACCTCATGTGAGAAAAGAAAAATTGTACCAGAAGCAATTACTGTACCACATATTGAGTTCAATGAATAATATGATAAAACTCTCCTGGGCAACTCCATACAGTCTTTCTTATACAGTCTTAAATCTCGACATCAGCATTTGCTAGAGGTAGAAGCACTTCATTCTACTGGCATCTGTAATAAGGATTTGTCAGCATTTCCACTATCAACCCTGGTTTTAAAAAACCCAATAACTCATATTTTTTTATCTGCATTAGATGGGAAATTGTCACGGAATAAACTTAAAATTAAGTTCTAAAAAAGCGAAATATGTTTTAAGGTTTGGGGTAACAAAATGTTTGATTTAAATGCAATAAAACTTTATGATTATAAGTGTATAACTCATATACCTCTCAGCCTGTATCTACAGAGAGGTAAATTATCTATTTCATTCATTAACCCTTAAATATATCACCTTATCCATGATATGCAAAAGCAAGGACATAAAAATACAAAATAATTTTATTGATATGTAAAAAATAAAACTACATATTTATTTTTATATTAATATAAAGGATATAAAATACAAATTAATTTTATTGATATCTACTGCATTAATAAATCTAAACTAATGTATTTATTCAAGGATATGCTGAGCTCCTACTATGTACCAGCACTCTTTTAGTCTTCAGATATATAACAATGAAAAACTAAAGAAAACAATACCTAAAAAATTACTGCTCTAATGGAACACCCAATGTAGTGATGAATTAGAAAGTCTTATCTATTTCATATAATCCGGTATTATTTACATGGCTACTCTGTCTCATTAATTATTAGAATGGAATATCACTTCAGAATACATTTCTAAGAAACACAAACACAATTGTGTATGTTGTTGTAGAACATTCTGGTGAATCATAGGACCTATAACACTGTGGCATTCAAATCTTTCATTTGGAGAAACATAAATGGATATTCGGTTAGCCCCAGGCTGGTTCTGAATTTACCCTTATGATCAGAAAACTTAGAAAAATTAGTTTGTAGCAATAGCTGAAACTCAAATTGCTTATGGGTAACAATATCCTCAATTAAAAACGGTATTTAAGTATTTATATTTTATGCATTTACATTGTTAATACCTCAGTTTTTCTTTGATGAAGACAGGATTGACATAAACCAATCAACCGAACAAAAAAACACCTTTTTTTTTATAGCATCCGTATGGGCCCAATGAAAATAAAGTTATGGGCCTTAAAACTTAAAACTGAGCAATTAATATTTCCCTGAGAATCATTTACTGCTTTCCACGTTCTGAATCTTATGTCCATACTCTTTATATCCTATCACTATCCTCATACCGACAGCATTGCATAATAAGTAATGATGGAGCAACGTAGTGTGGGGGGCTCCACCCGCAGAGCCCCCCTGGCCATCATGGATGAAAATAATGCTACCAAGACATAATTTGCTTGGGGAGGAAAGGTGGCTAATCTCTCATGGGAGAAGGGCCACGAGTCCTTACCTCAGTGGTATTTATTAGGTTCGTAACACACAGGGATACAGGTAAGGCACATCAATCAGTATCAAGCGGTAAGGGTCAAACAATAGATAACAAAGAACTCTGAGGGCCTATGTTGAGTCAGGGTCAGATAGCTAAAGAGCCATAAAACTTTGAGGAACAAACTCACTTCTTGCTTAATCCTTATTTA
>PVKM010020349.1:0-23468 GCA_004027735.1 Carollia perspicillata | reverse complement strand
GAATTATAGGAGTACCAGAAGGGGAAGAGGAAGATCAACAAGTGGAAAAGTTATTTGAACAAATAATAAAGGAGAACTTCCCCAATCTGGCAAAGGAAATAGACTTCCAGGAAGTCCAGGAAGCTCAGAGAGTCCCAAAGAAGTTGGACCCAAGGAGGAACACACCAAGGCACATCGTAATTACATTAGCCAAGATTAAAATGAAGGAGAGAATTCTAGAAGCAGCAAGAGATAAGGGGACAGTCACCTACAAAGGAGTTCCCATCAGATTGTCAGCTGACTTCTCAAAGGAGACCTTCCAGGCAAGAAGGGGCTGGAAAGAAGTATTCCAAGTCATGAAAGGCAAGGACCTACACTCAAGATTACTCTATCCAGCAAAGCTTTCATTTAGAATGGAAGGGCAGATAAAGTGCTTCTCAGATAAGGTCAAGTTGAAGGAGTTCATCATCACCAAGCCCTTATTATATGAAATGTTAAAGGGGCTCATCTAAGAAAAAGAAGATAAAAAATATGAACAGTGAAAGAACAGCAAACTCACAGTTATTAACAACCACACATAAAACAAAAGCAAACTAAGCAAACAACTAGAACAGAAACAGAGCCACAGAAATGGAGATCACATGGAGGGTTAGCAGCAGGGGAGTGGGAGGGGGAGAGGGGAGAAAAAAGGTACAGAGAATAAGTAGCATAGATGGTGGGGAGAAAATAGACAGGGGGAGGGCAAGAATATGGGAAATGTAGAAGCTAAAGAATTTATGACACATGGACATGAACTAAAGTGGGGGAATGTGGGTGGGAGGGGGTGTGCATGGTGGAGGGGAATGAAGGGAAAATGGGACAACTGTATTAGTATAATCAGTAAAATATATTTAAAAAAGAAAAATACATTATGGATTGCTGAACTTCTTAGTGTACAATAATAGTGCAGGATGAAAAGAGTGCGACTTTGCATATAGGCAATCCTGTGTTCAATATGGAGTTGGCCACATACTTGATGGGTAACCTTGGGCAAGAGACCACTTAACCTCTCTGTGTCAGTTACCTTCTCATTAAAATCAGGACAGTAGGTAAAGTACCTGGCCGTAGTACAAATTGCAACTATTTTTCGTGACTTTGAAAATTTTATTCAATTTATGGAAGGAGTTAGCTATGATATATATAATCTTCTTTCTTGGTTTGTGTGAAATGCTACAGAATAGCATACCCTATGCATAATTACTCTGTCCATGCTTCTTTCCTTCCCAGTTAGATCGGGTGTAAAGCTCTACTTGTGCTTGTAATGAGTAGTTGACTGGGATTAAATTGCTAGGCCCTGAACTGAAGAGAGAACTCTATTTCGTTTTCTCATATCTGAGCTATTCTGTGTTCACAGTGATTCATCTCACCCCTATCACATCAATTCTAGCCTTAGGCTTGTAAATTGCTGCAAGCATTTTTTAAAAGATTTTATTTATTTATTTTTAGAGGGGGTGGGAGGGAGAAAGAGAGGGAAACATTGTTGGGCGAGGGAAACAGTGATAGGAAACCTGGCCCACAACCAGGCATGTGCCTTAACAGGGAAGCGAACCGGTGACCTTTTGGTTTGCAGGATGACTCTGCTGAGGAGGGGGACCTACTGGAGTGATGATGATAATGAAGATCAGGGGCTGGACGACCAGCTAGAGTTGATCAAGGATGATGAAAAAGAGGCTGAGGAAGGAGAGGATGACTCTTAAGCACACAGTGGGGTTTAGAAATCTTGTCTCATTATTTCTTTACATAGGTGCTTGTCTACGATCACAATGTTCACCAGGTCCTTCCCCCAGCATCTTCAGCCCATGCTCCCAGTTCTCCCCGTCCTTGTTCCTCCCATTCATTCATGTTGTCCTGCACCTAGTCCGTTTTCACTTCCTTTGACGCTCCTACTAGTTAAACCTTACCCTGTAATTTTTGCTTTTAATTTTGATACCCCTTTATCACTTAATAATAAAAAGGAAGTATGGTTTTTATCAACTGTATCTAAAATAATCTCATGTTATGCAGGGAGTACAGTTCATATATGAGTTGAGCAGTTGCTTCCCTAACTGCAAAGGCAGTCTCATCAATTGAGTAGCACCTGAGAGCAGCTTTGAGTTAGAGGTGTATGTGTTAACCTACCTGTGACCTCTGAGTGCTGTGTGGGGCTCTTCAACACAAACCTAACAGTGTATTTTTGTGAATGGAGTTGGCATGTCAAATGCATCCTTAGGAAAATAATTAGTGTAATAGTCTTAAGGTTTGTTTTCTGAAGTTGATACTGCAGGTTATTTTTGTGAACAGTCTGATGTTTGAAGCCTTTTTTCCCTCACAACAAACATGTCCCTAATAAACCAGGAATTTGGAGGAAAAAACCTGTTTTTTTTATTTTTGTATTTTATAATTGTTTATTTCAAATTCTTTGTTTCACAATAGGCTCTACAAAACCCCTAGAATGCACCAAATACATTTTTGTTTGAGTCCTCGTCATTATTATGCATACCAACACACACCACTCAAAGCATATTTCATTGGAGTGGGTGTTGTATTAAGGAGACAGGTAACCTTGATGTGGAGTGGAGTCTTGCAAAACTGCTTTTATGTCCTAATGAAAAAAGTTGGGAAACACATTAAGCCTTTTCATCAATACTTTGTGTCTAGTTGGTGCCCTTTTTTGAGATTGTTGTTGTGTGCTAAATTGTTTTATCCTTAAACAGAAGAGGTTCAAACATGTCAAGATTTTAGGGAAATTGAAATAACTAGTGAATAAAATTTATTTTCTCCCATTTTGTCCTTTAAAAAAAATGAAATGTTTGCTTTACCTTTAAGATACAGGTAATTATTTGTGTGCTTTCTTTTTATAGTCATATGAAGTTTTTCTACAATGTAAGTTTCATTGTGGGGAGGTTAGATTGAGTTGCTGGGGTTTTAGTTTTTGGTTTTTTTGTACCTAGAAGATAATATATAAAACACATATTTAGTCCTCATTTTCTATTTCCAGGTGTTCAGTGATTTTATAACAGATCTTAATAAGTCCTTTGTATGTTATAATATTTTATGATATTTATATATATTCAATTTGGAAGTTTTTGTTCATATAATCAATGTCAATTTTTTTCCTTTTCTCACCTTCTGATCAGGATTTCTGGCAGGTACTGACAGCATGTGCTTCAAATGAATTAATGTTCTAAAAGCCATAATAATGCTTCAGGGACAAAGGTTCAGTTCAGTGCATGCTCATGCCCTTTCCCTTCTCCCTTCAGAGAATGATTTTATTCTTTTCACTTTAAATTAACATATTTTATTTTTAATATGACAATTCAAACACTGCACAAGTCCTTGAGAATATAGTACCTAGCATAATTTAAAAGAAAGGATTTTTTAAAAGTTTATTGTGTTCTTTATAAAATTGTTTACATTTATTATAATAAACTTTATAATGTTAATTTCATAGTATAGTCTTACAACTATAAAAATTGTAACATCACTCAAAATATTCACAACTTCCACCCACTAAAAAGCCATGGCAGGAAAATTTGGCTAGTTTGTTTTAAGAAAGAAGTTTTAATATTATGTGTCACACAAAAGGTCCACAAACTGTTTTGATCACTATACTGCATAAGGGATACTCAGATAATTGGGTCATTTAAATAGTTCCTAATCGAACAGTAACAGTGGCTTCAGGTGAAAAATTAATAGTTTTTTTCTTTTGAAATTTTTTATATAATATAGATATACAGCTATTGCTTAGTTGCACTTGGCTCAAAATGGCTTAAGAGGAAACAAAACATTTAGAAAGACTTCATTATTTTGCTTTTCTGAGCTAATCAACAACTTTTACTTGGAATAGCTAGCAAATATCTGGAGAAAATCATGAAAAATAGAATGTATAGATGGTGGGCTGACAAAAGAGAATTTCAAGGACATACGTAAGAAGTACTTTTTAAAATTGATCTTTAAGGCTTAGAGTCTTTAATCAGTAGCTTATAAATTATTAAAATTTCATTTTTTAAAAAGTTTACTCTTCCATTTCTTCATGAAAATATAAACTAAACCAAATTAGAACATCTTTTGGTTTAAAATAATTATATAATTAATGAAAATCATAGGGTGCTTCTTATTTTTACAGAACATTTGTCATGTGCTTCCTTGTTTTAAAAATGGGATCTATTTTTAGTAGTCCCATTACCAAATTCCAAACCAATCATCCAGTTGTTGTTGCAATAGATTGTCTTATCTTTGCCTTTAACTGCATTGCAAAACAAATCAACAAATACTTATAAGTAATTATATGAAAATAACTTACTGATAACCCCATTATCGATGTCTCTAATCCCTGAGACTCTGGTTTAGAATAGCTATGACACAAGCATAGTGCTAAAGAGCAAAAAACAGATGAGATGCTGACACCTGTGATTGAGGAAAGCCACTTCCTGTTCTCTGATTATAGCAGAACAGTTTGTAGGAGCAGCTAAAAACTTGTATGATAATTTTATGGTTTAAGGATTAAAGGTTCAAAGTGACTTGCTTCAGATAGGTGTCCTTCATAGAAAGTAAGAAGAGAAAAGAGGTAGAAACTGGTAAGTGTTCGGAAGTCTCTGGAATCTGCAACATTGAGTAGTCAACCACCATTGTTGACAAAAAAGCACCAATCTTCTTGAAACTTTGACTATTGAAAGTAATATTCTTTGATGATAAAGGATTCAAAATCAAGTTTTACTGTATTCTTAAGGATACTTTATTAATATGCCTTCTGTATTAAAAATAATGAACTTTTTTCTTCAACTAGATAGTGGGGGATTGTTTACCTCTGTTGGGTTCTATAAATACCACACATTTTGGTGACTGATATAAATCCTTTCAGCTTCCAAAGGTCCATGAGCAGAGCAGTTACTCTGTAGAAGAGGGCTTTCTTGCTTGCTTTTTCTACAGGGGTTTATCCTTTGCATGCTAAGTTCCTCTCGCCTGTGGAAAGGCCTGATTCATTTGGTTTTTCTTTTGGCATAGAGTGCATCTTCAGATGCAGCTTACGAATGGTATCCAATACTTTCTGTATGGCTTCCAGGAGTATGCATACTGTCTCTTTCCAGTCTCTGAGTTCCACCACGAAGTAAAGTCTGTTGTGTCCACACATGTTCGATTATTCAGGTTGAAAAAAGAAACAATAATTAAGAGCTCCCAAGAAGGGCATAATTGCTTGGTTGTCCCAAATATTCAGACTTCTTTTACGATGTTTTAAAATACATTTTTATTTGAGATTCTGTTTTGTTTGATTTAGGGTCAACTGAACCCATTTGACTTACCATTGTTGATTTGAAAGCATGAACATGACTAACCATTACATTTTAACACCTCATGTTTAGCTTTTCACCGTGAAACAAGATTCCAGACCAACCTCCTTTTTCTTATTATTTTAGCCAAAACACTCTAGCATGTGTTAAGGTTATACAAATAAAGTTCTATGAAAACTACTCAAAACAGTTCTTTTCTCCTATTCTGGTAAAGATGGGTTCTCAGCCTAACCATCTACTGATGTGGTTTGGTTGCAGAGAATGTGTGAGACGAGTTCTTACTTTGCATATTTGTCTTTGCCATGATGCCTTTTTATAAGTTTTAAACTTAAATAAAAAGCTTCTTCAGTTTTGTTAATTAAGAGCAGTATAAAGAGCCATTACATTCTTAAACTGATACTCATTTTGAAAATGATTAAAATGTGCATTTGAACAAGTCAAGGTATAAAACTATGATATGCACCACATACATCATTAGCTCGACTTTCTCTTCAAGATAACTGAGCTGATACAAGCTAAGCCCCAAGGTAAATATTTTGCAGTGGTGAACTGTGCATTTCCTCCAAAAATACCCAATCCCATTAACAATTTAAGAAATCGCAAGCAGTGTGGATGCCTGGTGTATTTCTGTGCATTTGATCCAGTATAACATAATGATTCATGGCATGGGTTCTGGAGTCAGAACATGACCTGTCACGCCACTCTGTAGCATTGTCACCTGGGGCTACTTATTGGGGCTACTTACTTATTTCATCTATAAAGTGCTGATAGTAGTGTCACCTACCTCATAGGATTGCAGTGAGGCCTGAAAGAGATCGTGCAAGTGCTTAGTACAGTGGCTGGCATAGAAATGCAATCTGTAATTTTAAAATTCTTGATATGTCTTAATGGTCAGTGGTGTTCAAAGAATACCTATAAATGTTTGATTTCAAAATGATTTACAGATTCTTCATCTAAAGGGTTTCCTGATAACAGTTACTAGAACAATATAAAACAAATTTATGACTGGTGATTCTCAGAGTGAAACTTTTTAATTTTTGTTCTTAAGATGCATTTTTATTATCTTTTTCCAAATGGAGGAAGGTGAAATATTATATTAACATATTCTTCATAATTTGTACTGACGCTGTTTTTACATGAAATGATAGGGAAGCCTTTTGTAAACCATGTCACCAAAACCAAGACTCTTACTGAGTTAGAACAGTTCTTTCCAGCACTGAATGATTTGAGTGGCCGAAGGTCAAAATTAATTTTGAGATTTAGGTAGCAGATAATTAGTAACAGTAAAACATCAATATTTCAACTAGAGAAAGAATATGCACACTTCAAAGCAAGTGTGCAGATTTAATGTGGTAGAATGGGTGATTTTTCTCCTTCTAGGGTTTTTAATAATACCTAATCAGGTATTGAGAACTAAAATAAATAATTTGAATAAAGTAGTATCATTTACTTGAAGTCAGTGCTGTTCCAGTAGGCTTCGGAATTTTTATCATTGCTGTAATCACCTCTTCTGCCATTGTTTTTTTTTAAGCATCTTCATTTGTATTCATTTTCTCTATAACCATGTAGTTATAGCCATGAAATAGAAAAAACATTTGCATTCTAGGCATTTGGAATAGTTCTCAGAGCTACAGTGGTTAGAATTGGGACTGAAAAGAGAATGGCTTTCTGGCAGAGTGAGGTTTATAGCATCTTAAGCATTCACCTTCCACACTTTGTTGCACATTAATTTATGTTTGTTTGCCTCAAAAACAATATTACCTCTGAAAAGATTGAAACTCTAAGTCAGGCAAAAAATAAATCATAAACCCCAAATTAAAAAATCTCACTTTAATTTTTATATGACATATCCCTAAATTCTACCTTTCTGCAAATTCATATATGTGATGAGGGAAGAAGAATAACATATTTTAACTGTGCAGCATTTTCTTTTGCCTTGGAACAGGGTGATTGTTTAAGATCAATATCTTACTAAGGCTTTGGCATCTATCTGTATGCCAACCAAACAATGATATATGAGCATTACTTGCATGGGGAAACTGCTGAATTTTCTCTTTCTTTCTAATACTCCAGCTCCCCTACCCCCAACCCAACCCAACCCCAACCCTAGGTAGAAATACTACTTATAATTTAGAGATGATATGCCAAAATTGTATTTTCTAGAAGAAGCGTGTTATTATCATTATTTTTTTAAGTACAACTTCAAATATTTCTTGAGGGGTTTAGGTAGACTTTGAAATGTATTTTAGCAATATATAGAAATGTTAATATTAAAACAATCCAAGTATTTCAGCCTCATAAAGGTTGACCTCTTAATTTAAATAGTAAAGGTGTGTTCTTTATCAGATTTTCTTTATACCAGGGATGTTTTGAGGTTCAAGATGATATGGTGGCATCTCTTTTACTGTCACAGTCCCATCAACTTCCATTTGACAAGAAATGTTTATTTTGAGCTACAGAACTTGAAAAGTGGGTATTTACTAGAACAAATAATGAGATTAAACTCCTAGATATGATTTTTCTCTTTGACTTCAACCTATTGAATCCTAGAAGTCAAAGTTATTGCCCCTATTTTGATCAACCTTATAGCACTTAGGATTCACTTTCGGGCACGGTGAGTACTAAGGACTTTGAATCACATAGGAAATCCAGTCCCAGAGCTCCTGATGGCGCCGGCAACTTAAGCCAGATGTTTTATGAGTGTATGTGAGAGATCAGAAACCAGGGTGTGAATGCCGTAGCAACAAAGCCATCCTGATAAAAAATCTGGCTGTAGACTCACCGAGAAGTGTAGCAATTACACGTGTATAAGGGATGATTTGCTGTAAGTTTACTCTTAAGTCTTTCTGTTTATCTAAAACATAAAAAGAGGATAGTGCAATTAAGATCAATACCAACACCCTTATGAGACTATTTATTTGCCTTTACTTGAGGTCAGTAATTAGAATGTTCTGGTGATATTGAGCTTATAGGTATGTTCTAAATTTTGAAACAAATAAGATCAAAGACATGGTCATGTAAATGAATAATAAAATAGTTAAATTTCAACCTTTTTAAGTCAACGAGCACATTGCTTTTAAATATTTTGAATAATTTTGGTCTCCAAAAGGGGGTACCATTTGCCAGTAAATTGAATAGAAATATTATTCTGATCAGTTCAACGGCATTCTGCTTTCACAGCCTTAATTTCAGGGATTCAAGTAATTGCAATAGAGTTTGATATGTAACTTCTGAGATGCATGTAAAAAGATAACTGTGTATATTATCTTTAATTACAATCTCTTTTTAAAATACCCAGTTCTGTCTCATTTTCAGCATACATACTGGCATAGTGTTAGAATCTTTCCTCAGCAACTTTATTATGGCACAGGTTTCTCATAGACCCTTACTATATATTTTTTCTTATTACTAAAATAATATCTTAATATATTAATTTCACACTTATGCCCTTACAGTAGGATTGAAATACATTTCTTTTTTACTTTTATATACAGAAATTTCTTCCTTTTAGTTTGTCTGTTATATTTGTTATTTATATTGAATTTATTATGGATATTGAATTAATACAAATCCTGGTGGTAGATTTTCCTAGTAAAAATACATATTAATGTAAATGTTCATAACCACCTCTGAGATGGAGAAAGTGAACACCATCACCAATATGTTAAGTAAGGAACATAGTTTTCTTTGGACTGTGCCTCTGACATGTGTACATGGTGTTAGGGACTTAGGGGAAAATGACTTAAAATTTAGTCACAGATTAAACATTACCCAAAAGATTAAATGAAGGGACACTGTACTTGACATTCCCAATTGCAGAATTAAATACTGATAATACTTTAGAGTAAGAAAATAAAAGCCTAAAAACTTCTCTCCACTTTTCCTTCCTTGAACCTTGATTTTCCATTTTTATCATACTTAAGGACTTCAAAAAATTATCAAACTTCGGTTTTATGACAATTTTGGTATTTGTGATTAATGTCATGAGTTTTATAAGAATCATCTTTGGAGTTTTATCACTTACAAATTGTTAGAGTTAATAAATTAGAAATACAGGGGTTGGCAAAAGTAGGTTTACAGTTTTGAGTATGTGAAACAGAGTTTAATCTTGTTACTTATTTTTTTACTATTATTATTAACCTACTTTTGCCCACGTCTATATAACCCTAAATATACCTGAATCACTCTTTGACAAATGGATAAATTGGAACGCATACATGTAACTCTTCTCTGTCTCCTTGTACCCCAATCCTAACTCCAAAAGCCTGGAAGAATAGTGTAGACCTTTACTCTAAAGAATTAGAGGATTGTATTGCACAGGGCACATTGCAAAGCATGGCTAATTTTAAAATCCTCTTTAAACATCTTTTTTCCCCTCGTTTTTAAGGAGCAGCTCTGAAACCCACACATCCTTTGTTCCTTCTCTCAAGCACACGTGTGTACACGTGCTTTCTCTTTCCTGTTTCTCCTGACTTTTGAAACCTGTTCCCCTCTGCTCATGACTCATTCTCCTTCTCTGTTTACCTTTCTATAGTCTTTTTTTCTTCTATATCTTTCCTTCCAGATGTCTTCTTCTGTTTTTTAGACAGCAATTTGGCATTCTTTTGGCCTCTCCTGCTCCCTATCAATCTACTCAGCACAGCAGAGGTCTCATTCATAGTTACACAAACAGAAATATTTTCTCCTTTAGAGGACTGAAGGTTGCAAACATGGACATATCCCATTTCATGTAGTAGAGGCAGGTGCCTTTCTGGAGAAAATCACACTAATTGAATTAGCATTGTGAAGTGTCACTATGATGTAGCCCCTGTGGAGATGTGTTCCAATAGCAATTCTCAATTAATATGTAATCAAAGTTCTGTTCAGTAACATCTTTATTATCTCTGCAGACTTTATAATTGTCCTAATGGTGGGGGTGGTTAGGACTAAACCAGGACTGCAAGTGGGTCTTGTAGAGTTTCTCACACTGCCTTTTTAAAAACCATTTAAATAATTCCATGATTATTTATACTTTGAAGAAACAATCATATACTTTGCTAGTATCAAAAGACCTTCAAAAGAAAATGGGCTACTCAAGTCAGAAAATATCATAGAAGAGTAGATCTATACTTAATATGGTAAAATGATTTTTAACAAATGGCTTAGGAACAAGTGTAGGTCCATAGTTTTAAAAAATAAATCTCACCCCTTGTGTCTGCATACACAAAATTGACTTCAAATGGATCATAGTCCTAAACATAAAATCTGTAACTATAAGGCTTCTAAAAGAAAATATAAGAGAATATTTTTATGGACTGGAGGTAGGCAAAAATGTATTAGCATATAGAAAGCAATAACTGTAAAGGAAAAAAACTGATAAATTATACTTCATGAAAATTATAAATTCCGATTGTCAAAATGGAAATTACAAGCCACAGACTAGCAGAAATATTTTTAGTAAGTATATTTAACTATATTTTTTATTGCTGAAAAACAAATCTAAATCTTAGTGGCTTAAAACAACATTAATCATTTCTTGTCTGCCATGCTTTCTGTGAATGGAAGGGAACACTTGGGCCAGATGGTTCTGGCACAAGCTCTTCCATGAGGATGAAGTTGAGTGTTTGCTAGGACCTGAGTCATCCAGGCTACCTGCAAATGCAAGATTCGTAAGTTATATACCCAAAGTAATTGAAAACAGATAGTCAAACAAATATTTGTGTGTGAATGTGTGTTGTAGCACTAGGTGGAAACAACCCAAACACCGTTCATTGGATGGCTTGGTGAACAAATTGTGGTATATATACAGTGGAATATTACTTAGCAATAAAAGGAATACTGATTGATGCTACACATGAATGAACATAGAAAACATTATGTTACTTGAAAGAAGCCACACCATCCTGTGTAGTTAAAATGGTGAATTTTATTACAATCAAAAATAAGCCTCCAAAGGAAAAATTAAGGGTAAAGAAAGCTGTTCTGGATTAATGGAAATTAAAGAGATAAGACAACTAAATGCCATTCATGATTGTATATTGCATCCTGAACTGGGGGAAACATAGATATAAAGGAAATTATTGCAAATGTTGACTAAATTTGAAAGTAGACTGAATTAGATAATAGCATGTATTAGTATTAAGTATTCTGGTTTTCTTAAATTTATACTGTGATATGTAAAAGAATGTGTTTGTAGGAAATGTATAGTGAAGTATTTAAGTATAAAATGTAAAATGTGTCCAACTTCCAAAATAGTGCAAAAGAACATATATATTTATTTAAATGATAAAACCAATAATGTGTAAGCTATTGGTGAATCTTAATAAAAAGTATACAAGAGCTCCTATATGGATCTTTACACTTTTCTGAGTTGAAAACATTTCAAAATTAAAAGTAACCAACAGACTAGACTAGTCTTTCTGTTCATTTTGACTACTGGGGAAATAATGCTAGGTATGCTTTTTTGGCTTAGCTGCCACTGCCCTTAGATTTTGTCTGGTTCTCAACTTCTGGATCCCAGTCTATTATTTATTTTATTAGCTTATACCGCTGTCTCCATACAGTTATTACATGGCTAATATGAAGTACTCAGCTTCTGTATACATTTATTGTTCTGGCTAGCAATGGCATGCTTTGGGGAACAGATTCTCATTTTGTGTATCTTCTTATTCATATGCCTTACTATTGCAGTATCTTGGATGATTTTTAAAAATGTAACTATTTACTTCTTTTACTTTGAGAAATTAAAATACTACCTTCCCAGTGAAGGGCTTTGCCGTACCTGTTTTCATCCAGCAGCTTTTTCTGACTGAAGTTTGTGTTTAATATCTCAGTAGAAGATCAAGTGTGGTATGAGGTCTAACCTTCATTTGAACATACCGGGCTATGTGCTCATTTTCTGTTGTCTCAAAGAAGTAATCTCTGAATGCTTTCTGTCCCTCATAAATGAATCAGAGAAGCCCTTTTCTAAGTAGAATCTGCCATATGGATTTTGACCTTTCTGTGGTTACTGTTTGATGTGGACAAAGATTCAGTAAAGGCTATCAGTGGGTTTATTGAAAAGATCATGATAATTCACTTGATACTTGTGTTTTCAATTGGTTAACTGATTTTCTTTCCTTTGTGGTGTATGATGGGATCTCCACTAGACAGAGGTAACCTATTGGGTACTTGCGTGCCTGGATGCTGGTGTGATGGCGCTTGTTGGTTTAGTTTTCATGATATTCCTCCCAAGGTCATGATCGCAATGCTGCTTATTATTTGCGCTTGCATGACATTATTACTTTGATTGCGCTTTCTTGATTTGGGTTCTTGATGCCTCCTGTTTCATTTTTTTGGTACCCAAAATAATTTCCTGAATATCTTAGGTTGGCCCAAAACTTACGGAAATCAGTTTTAAGTCTAACTCTTTGGTGGATCCTTTTCAGTTTTTGAGACTATCTTCAATGTCACCACTAAATTTATAATTCATGGATTCAGAAAGCAGGGTAGGTTTGCTTAGATACCCAGGAAGAGATCACTCCCCAAACAGACAATTACTGCAACTGATAATTAACTCCCTTTGTGAACTTTATAGATTAAAGACAAGCATCTGTAGAGTGAAATCTAAGTTTTAGGAGAGTTTCATCATATAGCTGAAATTTAGGAGCTTCCACCAAGGTAACAGTAATTATAATTAAATTAAACCATGTCTAAAGCTTGGCATGCATGTCTGATTTGCCATTTTGTTTTAGAAATGCTGTTTACTCTGCAAGCTCTTCTGCATTCCAAAGCTAAGAGTCTTGGGGGTCATAGGGAAGATTAAAACGAGTATTTCAGAAAATAGTTTCTGAGCATTTGTGGGGGCCTCGGAACCACTTGCTTACTTCTTCATTTCTAATCACTGGTAGTATAGTTTTCGTGGTCATTTGGAGCTGACTTCATTTTAGTTTTTTTCATTTGTTTGTTTTGATTTTTTTCTACCTTATATACTTCTATAGAAGTAAGATTGTTTTTAAAACTTAAAAACAAAACTAGCCCTGAATGGGGTCTGTATATGTTAAATTACAGGAGTTCATAAAATTGAAATTATTTTCCACTGTTCATATTAATCCCATATTGAAACAAACAAAATTATCTTTTATCTTATAATTTTAATCATCTTGAAAACTGTAAAGGATCCGTTAATTTGGAATGACCATCAGAGAAATGCTCATGACAAATACCATAAAACTGTCAAGTAAATAGTGGGTTATCTTTGACTATTATGTTCTCATTCTGCTCTGTCTTCTTTTTATCTTTTGGTGGGACCCATATGTCTAATAGAAAATTGCCCAGGAACGAGAAAAATTTGCTGATGAAGGCAGTATATTTTACACCCTTGGAGAATGTGGACTCATATCCTTTTCAGACTACATTTTCCTTACAACTGTTCTTTCTAGTAAGTATAAAGTATTCTTTTTATTTGCTTATGGGGAGCATACAGGACTATAAAAAGTTAAGTTGATTGGAGGGGGAAACAAGACATGTTCGTACAGTTAATTGATTATGTTACATAAAATTTCATTTATCTTGAATTCTCTATAACTTGCGTGTAGAACCACCTGAGAAAGAAAACTAAAGTATTAAGGTGAAGTTAAAAAAATGTTAAAACATAGCCCTGGCCAGTTGGCTTGGTCGGTTGGAGCATCATCCCACACACCAGAAAGGTTGTGGGTTTGATCCCGGTCAAGGGCACATGCCTAGGTTGCGGGTTTGATCCCGTACCTGAGGCAACAGATGGATGTTTATCTCTCACATCAGTATTTCTTTCTCTCTCTCTCTCTCCTTTCCTTCCCTCCTTCCCCTCCTCCCTCTCTCTCTTCCTCTTTTCTAAAATCAATAAAAATATATTTGGGGTATGGATTAAAAAAATAAATTTAAAAATAAATAACTATTAAGTTACATCTACCTTTAACCGTTTGAAGCTCTGTATTATATGTTGATAAATTATATGTTGCCTGCTTCTGTATAGCCTTTATTAGTGTTTTTACTTCCCCACTAAAACATACGTTGATCTATTATTTCTTCCACCAAAGAAGAAAAATGGCTCAGTAGTTATAATTGTGTTGAATATTAATTGTTTAATCTTGGAGGATTACTGTTTAAGATACAGAATTCAAATTTGACTCATTTAGAGCATCAGTGAGTTGTGGGCCGGGTACTTCTGTTGGTTAGAGTGTCATCCTGATGCACCAAGATTGCAGGTTCAATGCCCAGTAGTCAGGGCACATACGAGAAGCAACCAATAAATACATAAATAAGTGGAACAAGAAACTGATGCTTCTTTCTATCTCTCCAAAATCAATAAATAGAGCATTGATGAATTTCTAATTTTTAAGCCAAACAATTTTGTTGATTAATACGGTACTCTTAAGTATTTTCTTAACTTTATTCCTCTTATTGTAGATTTTTATTAACTATTGAGAAAAACAAAACAGAATGTATGTTTTTTGCTCTCTGTGTACACTCTAATGAAATCTATCTAAATTGAACCAAAAAGACCCGGCTCGTATGTTTGAAAGAGGTGATTTTCAGAGGTTTTTTCCACCTGGGACATATCAAACACAAAAAAATGCCCTTCTCTAGGCTAGTCATATGTAAAGATAAAACTGTAAAACGGTTTTAATAAATGACATACACAGTTCCTGCCATGACCATGACACTTTCACCCTTCTTCCCTCTGATTGACAGGAAGATGAAGAAACTTAGACTAGCATGCCTCACCACACCTGTCTGCGGGGCACCAGAGTATCCGAATAAACTCAGGTGGTGGGCCAGTGCCCTGGCAGTGTAAATGTGCATTGATTTGCTATGAAGGTCCAAAGTGTTAAACTAATTAAAAACATGCATGGTCTTAAATTGTGCAATGTTAGTTGCTAACTTAAGGGCATATATTTTCAAAATGGGCTTCATTTCAAATCCTGGCCTCAGTAAACTCTTTAACCAGTTTTGTCTGTGAAATGAGGAGGGCAGTAATACCAAACCCAAATTATTTATTTGAGGATTATGAGATCATGAATCTAGATAGTTCCTAGTTCAGTGCATAGTGTTTAGTATGTATGCAATCTGTCTGGATTTTTATTCTGGATACCTTTTTTATTCTTGACGTTACTTCACATCTAATTTTAAAAGCTCCATAAATCTTGTCATTAAAAAAAAAAAAACCTAGCAGAATTTGGTGGGAATTTTTAACACTCTTTTGCAGTTTCGGATAGAATTTACATTAGATAGGCAGGATGTGGCGAGAGAACACTGCATTAAATGAAGAGACTAACTTGGAGAACTGCATTGATGCATAATATGTGCTGTGGAAGTCCTGCCAGTAATGTTTGTTGGGCTGAAATGAGATTTTAACGTGTATTCACTGCTTAGTCCTATTATCTACATACCTTTCTAAGTGTCAGAAGAATCACAAAGCAGAACCTTTAGAATACCTGGCACGTTTTATAGCTCCCTTAATTCAACCATTTAAAAGCAGGTAAAAAAAATCACATTGACCCCTGAGTTCTGGAAACCCATCCAAGGAGTTCTGCTGGTCCCAGTGCCTTTACTTTTTAGTTCTTAGCTCCTAACTTAAACAAAGCAAGTGATTTACAAAAAGTGCTTAGAATTATGATGTCACATACTTTCTGTTTTTGTCAGGAATGAGAAAATGTAAGGATATGATTTTAAGATTTTCTCTTTATCACTGGTTTTAAGCATTTGAATTTTTATATGCCTTTAGTGTTTCTCAGCCTCAGTGCTGTTGATGTTTGGGGCAGGATAATTCACTGTGAGAGCTGTCGTGTGCGTTGTAGCATGTTTGCTGACGTTCCTGGCCTCTACCCACTGGATGCCAGTGGCACATCCTCCCTCTTCTCCCAGATGTAACAACCAAAAATGTCTTCAGGATCTGCCGAATATGCCCCAGGGGGAAGAGATGGGAGGAATCATCTCTGGTAGAGAGAGAACCACTGATAAAGTTTTGGCACCTTGGCTATTTTTGTTTTGTTTTTTCAGTATGTGCCTTGATGTAGTGTTCTTCATATTTCTTGTCTTGAAGTTGTTTGAACTGTTGGATCTGCAGGTGTATACATCTAATATGAAAAAAAGTTTCAGCCATTATATCTTCAAATATTTCTTTGCCTTTTCTTCCTCTCCTTTGGGATCTCCAATTACACATATATTTTCCTCAAATCAACCCCATGACGTTTGCACTATTATTATCTTCATTTTACAGATGAGGATATTGAGCCATACAGAGGGTTACATATAAGGAACTTGCCTGGAGTTCCACAGTACGTACAGGATGCTGGGTTTGAACCCAGGCGGGCCACAAGCACCAAGGTTCCTGGGGCTTGGTTTTCCTGCTGTGGCCACATTTTCAGCAAGGATAAGCAACCAGAAAAATCTAAAGCAAAAAATGCTATGGCATGTTTAGTACCTAGGAACAGACCTAGTGAAAATCAGGCATAATTCATTGTATGTCTGATTTTTATTCCCTCTTTAGATTTTAAGGAAATCAGTGGAGAAATTGAATTAAGTCAGTTTTCACTGCAGCAAAATTTAATTTACCTACAATTAAACCACACCCTCATTGTGATTCATTTTTCTCACAAACACGTTAAGAAATTAAAACAGCACTCAAGTGCAAATGTGTAATATTTTATTCATCTTGCCATACTAAAGTCAGTAGCAGATCACAAAGTATATGTGACTTGGAGATCAGTGCCATTTCATTTGATGAAAGTCTTATAGAAGTTACAGGTGAAAGCAAGTTTTGTAGGTGGAGTGATCTGTTGAGAAACACAGGCAAGGCAACGTGCTGAAATCTTTCAACAGATGTGAGGCAGTTGCAGATCTTTTTCATTGGGATGTCTGAACTGGAGAAGTTGTAGAGAAAAATTGGTTTTGGCTGTTGTCTGTGTAATTTTTACGTCTAGGATTATCTGCCATTGCCTAATTGACATGAAGGGTTAAGACAAAGCAGATGAAAGGCTGATTTTGTGCACTGTTATTTTAGCCCAGAAGAGGTGCCTAGAATTTCAGAAATGTGTATAGTCATGTGTTGTGTGACGTTTCAGTTGGTGATGGATCACATACACAGCAGTGGTAAAGCCATACAGCCTAGGTGTGTAATAGGCTACACCATCTGGATTTGTGTAAGTGCACTCTATGTTGTTCACACACTGATGAAGTCTCCTGACACATTTCTCAGACTGTTTCCCTGTTGCTAAGCAGTGCATGACTGCATTTTCATGCTGTAAGGTCAAAGTGTCTCATAAGTGTCTCGCCTTGTTTATCAATAATAACTTCTTTCTCTGCCATAACCTCTTCTTATGGTTAATTCATTGATTTTATAGTAATGCAGCTTCTGACAACATAATAAGATAATACTTAAAGATATCAATAATTTATGATACTCACCCTGGCCTGGTAGCTCAGCTGGTTGGAGCACTGACCCGTTATGCCAAGGTTGCGGGTTCCATCCCCGGTCAGGGCCCATACATGAATCTTCCAATGAGTGCATGAATAAGTGGAACAACAGATTGATGTTTCCTCTCTCTCCCTTCCTCTGTCTAAAATCAATAAAAAAGAAATTTTTAAAAATAAAATAATTTATGATGTTAAGTTCATTTTGAGCCAGATATATTTGAGAAACTATGCCATTTCAGTAGCCCCTGCTTTTACAGAAAATTGAGCATTTACTTTTTTTTTATCCTCACCTGAGGACATTTTTTCATTGCTTTTAGAGAGAGGGGAGGGGGTGAAAAGAGAAAAAGAGAAACATTGAAGTGATACAGAAACGTTGATCAGCTGTCTTCTCATATACATTCTGACCAGGGATCAAACCTCCAACCTGGGTATGTGCACCAGCTGGGAATTGAACCCATGACCCTTAGATCCAGGGGATGATGCTCTAACAGTCTGAGCCACACCGGCAGGGGCAAGCATTTACATCTTTGTATCAACAACCACTCAAGAATTTTAATTTAGATGAGCAAGAACTAAGGGGTGTTTGTATCTCTCTCAAATCTGCTTGTGGCTATACCAGAAGTTTTAAATATTTTTTTATTTACAAAAGAAAGTTAATCCTCTGGGAACAATTGCTTGAGATTTGTTCTGAGGCTCAAAAGGCCAAAGAGAGAACAAGAGACTAAAGAAGCAAATTATGGCTTCTAACAAAAATAACATCTAAGAGTATTCTGATGCTATCTTGGGGAAGATTTCATAATTTTATTCCCATGATTGAACCAGGTCTCCTATTTGAATTGAAACATTTTTATATTTTGGAAAATTTTAAATTCTAATCATTCTAATATTGACTTCAAGTGTTATAGAAATCTGATTTCTGTAGCTTTACTCTTTCAACACAAATAGTTGGGATGGAGCTATGCTCTAAAAGGGTATCGAATGTGGTGGTTGGGAATGTTTTCTGTGTGCTCTATGAGCTGGTGCTGCCACGGAAATTATGTCTGCATACACATTTTCCTCTCTCAAATGGCCTGTGTTGGCCTGGGAAGCTTTCTGCTCCTTTTTTATGGATTTCTCTATGACATCTTAGGTTCAGATAGGAACTATAGAAAAGAGGAGGATGGCCCTTGGTTCTACTTCTCTGCTCCTTAGGCTCTCAAGTTGAAAGACTAATTTATCAATGGGAGCAAGTTGATGGAGTTGATGAAGCAAGAAAAATAAAATTTCAAAATAAGATGAATTTCATGCCTTCTAGAAAGTACCCTAACCTATAAAATTATTTCTTTTTCTCCTTTTACTTTTCAAATCAAAACTATCTCCTATCATATCTTAGCTAGGATTCTACTTTTTTTCAACAAACATCATAATTTAAATTTCTTTTATTAAATTGCAAATGAACTGTGGTGCCTCATAACAGCTCTAGAGATATTTGCCTGAAGATGTTTGTTAACCCAAAAGAATCTCCAATAATGAAAGTCTAGGCAGTTTATAGTGTCACTTAATAGGGTTTTTTTTAGTTTTTATTGAATTTACTGGGGTGATTGGTTAATATAATTATACAGGTTTCAGGTGTATAATTTGACAACACATCATCTGTGTACTGTATCGTGTGTTCGCCACCCCGAGTCAAGTCTCCTTCCCCTACCACTTGTTTCCCTTCACCCTCTTCTGCCGCCCCGCATCCCACTTTCCCTCTGGTATCACCATACTGTTGTCTGTGTCTATGAGGGTTCATTTACTTATTTTTATTGCTTAATCCCTTCACCTTTTTTACCCACTCCCTAACCCCCTCCCCTCTGACAGCTGTCAGTTTGTTCTCTGTGTCGATGAGTTTGTCTTTCTCTGACTGGCTTATTTCACTTAGCATAAGACTGTCCAGGTCCATCCATGCTGTCACAAAAGGTTAAATTTCCTTCCTTTTTAGGGCTGAGTGGTAGTCCATTCTGTAAATACCATAGTTTTTTCATCCACTCATCTACTGATGGGCACTTGGGCTGCTTCCAGATGTTGACTATTATAAACAATGCTGCAGTGAACATTGGGGTACATGTATTCTTTGAATTAGTGTTTCAGGTTTCTTCAGATATATCCTGGAAGTGGAACCGCTGGGTCAAAAGACAGTTTAAATTTTGGAGGAAACCTTATACGGTACTCTTTTCCACAGTGGCTGCACCCGTCTGCAATTGCACTAACAGTGCACAAGGATTCCCTTTTCTCTCCACATCCTCTCCAGCACTTGTTGTTTGTTGATTTACTGGTGATAACCATTCTGACAGGCATGAGATAGTATCCCATTGTGATTTTAATTTGCTTTTCTCTTATGATTACTGGCATTGAGCATCTTTTCATATGCCTGTTGACCATGTGTATGTCCTCTTTGGAGAAATGTCTATTCAGGTCCTTTGCCCATTTTGCAATTGGATTGTTTAGGTTTTTTGTTGGGGTTTTTTTTTGGGGGGGGGTTGAGGTTTATATGTTCTTTAAAAATTTTGGACATTAACTCCTTATCAGATGTACCATTGGTGAATATGTTCTCCCAGTCAGTAGGTTGTCTTTTCATTTTGTTGAAAATGATGTTTCCTTTGCCATGCAAAAATGTTTTCATTTGATGTAGTCCTATAGGTTTACTTTTGCTTTGTTTCCCTTGCCCAGGTGACATATCAGGAAAATATGGCTATAAGAAATGTCTGACATTTTACCGCCCATGTTTTCTTCTATGATTTTTATGGTTTCAAGTCTAACATTTAAGTCTTTAATCTATTTTGAGTTTATTCTTGTGTATAGTGTAAGAAGGCGGTCTATTTTCACTTTTTTGCACATCTCTCTGAGTTTCCCAACATCATTTATTGAACAGACTATCTTTAACCCATTGTATATTCCTGCCTTCTTTGTCAAATAGTAATTGACCATAAAGGTATGGGTTTATTTCTGGGCTCTCTATTCAGTTTCATTGCTGTATAGCCTGTTTTTATGACAGTACCATGCTGTTTTGATTACTATGGCCTTGTAGTATTGTTTGATATCAGCTAGTGTGATTCCTCCAACTTTGTTCTTCTTTCTCAGGATTGCTGTAGCTATCTGGGTTCTTTTGTGGTTCCATGTAAATTTTTGGAATATTTGTCCTAGTTCTATCAACAACACCATTGGTATCTGGATAGGAATTGCACTGAATCTATAAACTGCTCTGGGTAGAATAGACATTTTAATGATGTTAATTATTTCTATCCATGAACAAGGTATATGCTGTCACTCATTTGTCTCTTCTTCAGTTTCTTTCTTCAGTGTCTTACAATTTTCCAAGGACATGTCTTTGCATCCTTGGTTAAATTTATTCCTAGATATTTTATTCTTTTTGATGCAATTCCATTTGATGCAAATGGAATGTAGGTCCTTGCCTTTCATTACTTTGAATACTTCTTTCTGGGCCCTTTTTGCCTGTAAGGTTTCTTTTGAGAAATCAGCTGATAGTCTTAGAGGAACTCCTTTGTAGATAACTGTCTCCTTTTCTCTTTCTGCTTTTAAGATTTTCTCCTTATCTCTAACCTTGGGTAATTTAATTATGATGTGTCTTAGTGTGTGCTTCCTTGGGTCCACCTTCTTTGGGACTCTCTAGCTTCCTGGACTTCCTGAAAGCCTATTTCCTTTACCAGATTGGGGAAGTTTTCCTTCATTATTTTTTCAAATAAGTTTTCAGTATTTTGCTCTTCCTCTTCTCCTTCTAGCATGGCTATGATTCAGATGGTGGAACGTTTAAAGTTGTCCCAGAGGGTTCTAAGCCTCTCCTCAAGAAATTTTGAATTCTTGTTTCTTCATTCTGTTCTGGTTGAATGTTTATTTCTTCTTTTTGCTCCAAAGCACTGATTTGAGTCCCTGTTTTCTTCCCTTCACTGTTGGTTCCCTATATATTGTTCTTTATTTCACTTTGCATAACTTTCACTTTTTCCTCTATTTTACAACCATACTCAACCTTTTCTGTGAGCATCCTGATTACCAGTGTTTTGAACTCTGTATCTGATTGGTTGGCTACCTCTTCGTCACTTAGTTGTTTTTCCTGAGTTTTGATCTGTTCTTTTATTTGGGCCATATTGTCTTGTCTTGGCACAGCTGTTATGTTGTAACAGGCGGAGCCTTAAGTATTCACCAGGATGGGGCAACCCACATTGCTACGTTGTGGTGCTGTATGTGGGGGAGGGGTCAGAGAGGGAATAATGCCACTTACTCAGCTCTTGGAGGCTTTCAGTCACTTCCCCCGCTACCCACAAGCTAATTAGACCCCTCTGGTGCTGGTTCCCAAGTGGGTGGATTTGTGTACATTCTAGGACCCTGTGGGTCTCTCCAATGAACTCTCCTGTGAGGCTTGGAGTTTCTCTCCCTGCCACAACACCCACAGATTTTTATAGCCAAAGGTTTTGAGGCTTTATTTTCCCACACTGGAACCCTGGGTTGAGGGGTCTGTCTCGTTCTCCAGTTGTTCCTCCTGGTTTATCCCCACACAAATGTGGGACTGCCAGCCATCATCTTGGCCACCCCGGATACCTGTCTCTGCCCCTCCTACCAGTCTGAATGAATGTTTGTTCTTTAACTCTTTAGTTGTCGGACTTCTACACAGTTTGATTTTCTGGCAGTTCTAGTCGTTTTTTGTTTCTAAATTTGTTGTTGTCCTTCTTTTGGTTGTGCAAGGAGGCAAAGTGTATCTACCTGTACCTCCATCTTGGCCGGATCTCCTCTGTGCCTTTTTTCATGATGATGTAGTTTTCACTAACTTCCTTGAGCATCTTTATAACCATTTTTTTGCACTCTATATCTTATAAATTGCTTGCCTCCATTCCATGTAGCTTTTTGTTCTTTCATTTGGGCATGTTTCTTTTTCTTCCCATTTTGGCTGCCCCTTTGTGTTTGTTTATATGTATTAGATAGATCTGCTATGACTCCCAGTCTTGTTAGGATAACTTTATGTAGTAAGTGTCCCTTGGGACTCAGTAATACAGTCTCCTTGATTAATTGAGCTGGGTGTTCCAAGAATGTTCCTTGTGTGGGTAATTTGGGAGCTCCTATTGTAATTGAGTCTTGATTGCTGTTGGTTCATTAATACATGGTGTCAACCCCCAGACTGGCTGACTGTTCGGATTAACCCCAACCACAGGGTACAAGCTGCTGTGAAGTTGGTGACCACATGAAGCAGAATTCATCTTGGCAGGGTCCGGTGACTGCCACGATCTCCCTTAGGATATGCACCTTGCGAAGCTAATTGGATCATGCTCTAATGTTGTCTGAAGCTGGCCACTGGGTGTGTTGGTTCTGGGGCCTCTTGGAAGGGATTCTGGTGTAAACCAATACCAGAAGCTGCCTATGATTGGCCCTAGACAACCTGTTTGTAGCTACAAAGCATCCACATTTTGAGGCTACCTCTCTTGGCCTGGGTATGCATGGGAAGGATCAAGCTGAGCACCAATGCTGGCTTTTACCAGCACCAGGCAGGTCCCTTAAAGTGCCAAGGCACCATAAGATCCACCTCCAGCTGCCCTTGCCTACCTGCTGTTTGTTATACTCAGTCATTGAAAGAGCCTCTGGTGGTACTCGATTTGTATGAGGTTGGTTCTCAGTGAGCTACCAGGTAGGGGCAATTGGTATTTACCAGATTGACACAGGTTCAAACTTGGTGTCAGTGCTGGGTCTGAGACCACTCAGCAAATGAGCCAGGATATAACGAGTCTACACTCTCTGGGTGTA